>APFE030833037.1:34212-139253 GCA_000404065.3 Pinus taeda
ATTCGCGTTTCCCCGTTTCCAAAATTTGGGGAGGTCGCGTTTCGTACCGCTTCCCGTTTCGGAAACTCGTACCCGTTTCCCCGTTTCGTGCAACTTAGTAGTAAACATATCAATGATAATTTTATATTATGAAGACCGACTCTAATTACAATTTCAATAGGAAAGCTAGGTATGATCCTTATTCTTTAATTTCTTACACTAAATGTAGTTTCGAGGCTGAAAGGAAAAGTGAAAAAGCTATCACTAGGTATAAAAAGTTTTAGTGACCCATGTTTACAAGATATGGTTAGTTGTCTGCTGCATTATACAATATGTTACCATAGATGAAAAGTAGAGAATCAAACAGGAAAAAAGAAGAGAATGTCAAATGGAAGCCAGAAGGTTTGGGGATGAGAAACGGTCACCCCCATGTTATGCATATTATGCAAGTGATAAATATCTTAATGAATCCAAATCCATGCGAGACTCAAAATTAATCGACAATATATAATTTATCAATGCTATAAACCGAATTACGTTTACATCAATGCTTAGGTGTTTTTTACCTCTTTTTTTTTTTTTTTTTTTTTTTTTTTTTTTTTTTAAATTAAAATTCATCACAATGTTTTTCAAATGCCTCCAGAGGTAGAGGAATACCTGAAAAAGGTTGTTTCTGTACTGTTTCCGTTTCTTGTCTATTTCTGTTAGCAGAATCCAAGTATAATGATCAAATAAAATAGAGGGAACCAAAAAGGATGGAAGCTTTACTTGGAAGCTGCCCCAGATTTCTTTTATACTGTTTTGTTGTCATGTTGCTTCTGTTGGTTGTGTTTTCGTCTCCATTTAATCTTTACAGCCATGCTATTTTTTATTGCTTTAAGGTTTAGATCAGATGTTAAATCCGTACTTCAGTTTCCTAGAAAGGGAGGGGCAATTATGTTGGTAGATTTTCTTGGATGTTTTTGTAGAAGCTTTCTATTTTTCTTTTTCTGTTATGTGAAAAACTCAGAGGTTACTTTTTCTCATTTTTTCACAGCTCCGACGTTACCTACTTGGGATGGTTAAGTCTGATGTCAATGCATTAAGTATTTTGGGAGCAAACTTCTCAGCTGGCCTCATAGCTGGTGGTATTGCTGCTGCTGCCACTTGCCCTTTGGATGTTGCCAAAACACGACGACAAATAGAGGTGTCATTTGAATATTTGCTGTTACAATCTAGTCATATATACGACACACTTCATTCGGAATATGCTTTCATGTTGTACTTATGACTTCAAATCACATTTATTTTCAGAAGGATCCAATGAAAGCAATGAAAATAAATACCAGGAAAATACTGATGGAAATTTGGAGGCAAGTTGGTTTTTTTATCTCCTTGAAAGCATTCTGTACGTGTAATGTGCATTATAGGTAAGCTGTATGATACTTGCTCATTTTAGGAATTAAACAACATTTTTGTCCAGGGATGGTGGAATACGAGGGCTATTCACAGGTCTAGGACCACGTGTAAGCCGTGCTGGTCCTTCTGTTGGAATTGTGGTTTCATTCTATGAAGTTCTCAAACACATGCTACACCAGACATAGCTGTCTCAACGAGTATGCAATGTGCATACAAACATGCAGAACTTAGTGTGCTAACTGAGATGGTCTGTAATGCTTGTGCTTAGGAAATGAAAGTGCAAGGCATCTCAGATTGTATCTTCGCAATGTATGTGAGTTACCCTTCGGAGAATAGATACAATAAAAAATACTACAATTGGGCTGTAAATTTTGCACTAAGAGGACATGCCTCAGGAAAGGGTAGGAAATGTTCAACAAAATAAAAATTCCAAAATCTCTGGAATTATTTGATGTTTTAGATTGAAGGCTTCACCCATTTTAGCTAGTCCCTGATTGCTTATAGATGATTCCCAGGTAATCCTTTGAGCACAATTGAAAACTCCATTGTTCATCTCCCTTGTTACAGCATAAATAGCTCAATCAAAGAAAAATATGAATTCTGGAAATTATTCATTGGAGATGACTTTAATATCTTGCCTTCAAAGTCGAGGCATACTGCATGACTATTTCATTTTGTTCTCCTCAAACCCCTTGTATATTTGCTAACTTATCACAATTCAATTGACATGTGGTTAGTACCTTGTTGCCGGATTTATTCTATACATTGTAGCAGATTGAAATGAAAGGTTTGCTTTTCTATTCCATTATTAAGTCTTTAAAAGGCATATCTTCAAGGCCACTGAGGGTGTTGGTTTACATTGAAGACCTCTCAAATGATTTATCAGCAAGCCATTTATAATTTCTTGGAATGTTTCAGTTTGAAGTCAAATGACTTATTTATACTGATATACATAAGCATAGCACAATGGTAGCTAGTGTTTAATTTCCGTCATAATAAAGGCAACTTTGACTTAAAATTCTTTCCATTCTAACGTATAGATTTTTTAATAATGAAGGCTCAAGAAACTAACATACCATGAACTTTTTTTTTCTCTCTCCTTCATAAACTCAAAATAGCAAGCATCAAAAGTAATGGCAACCCCACCTTTTGCAATGAACTCTCATTGCAAGCATATTTACATATATGATATAGTTTTATACCATCTACATTTTGTCTCTTTCTTTCAACTCAAAATAGCAAGCATCACAACTAATGACAACCTTACATTTTGCAATGTGCTCTCAATCCAATCATCTTCAAGTTAAGTGCTCATTCTGCTATGGCATGCCAAGTGGTCCTGTTACCGTCAAAATTAGCAGGTCCCATTAATGTCATCAGAAGACAAGGTGGCAGCACATGGGACAAGTGCATCCCCACTCTTTAAGAAAATTATTGCAAAGTCAAGGGAGGATTCCATGCGCTAAATATTCTCCTACATAGGTTAGTAGATTAGCGCTTAATAATACCTCTTGGGTGATGGAGTCTAAGTTAATTTTAAAGATATTGTTGATCTAAAGATGATAAGTTTACTACAGAAAATGCAGACCAGAAAGAAATAACACTATAATTATGGAAAGTAAGTCCTGAAATAACATAAAAATTGAGTGTTAAAAGCCCTTAGCAAGTTGGGATGAATACCTTGCCGTAGACCTTGGTATATGGCTGAAAATGAACAATTAGTTTGTTGTTCTGCAACTTGAGATGTACATGACTGCAGAAAAATATAGAAACCAACAAGCTAAACCCCCCTTTAGGGCCACCTACAAGTGTAAAATGGATTTTCCTAGTTGGTTTTATGGGGTGGAAGTGTTAGGGCAATAAGTAAGCAACAATATGACCAGCCCAACATATAAATTGAGTGAGTAATTTGAAAGATATTGAAATCTAGAAAAATTTACTCGCTAAAGGGGGTTAAATCCCCAAGGGGTCAAAAAACCCAGATTTTATTTATGCATAAATTGAGTTTCTAGCAAATTGGAAATTGGTTATTCACCAATAATAATGATGAATTAGTGCATGGAAGTTAAAAATGGAAAGGGTTTATAAGTGCTTACGTTGAATATCAAACCTCTTGGGTGAGACTTTTACTTACAATACAAAATCCACTCCACTGCTATAAATTGAATTTGCAGAATTGTAGAACCCTTCTACATCCCCTTGAAATGCTTCAAATCAGATTTCTTACACATGACAAGTAAGCTATACCTTTTTTGGGTCAAATGGAGAAGATTTACTAACTGAAAAATAGAATTTAAGTTCAAGCTACTAAAATATTTTTGTGTTTTTGTGTATTTCTTATTTTTATATTTTTATATTAAATAAATAGAATTTTGGAAAAAGTTTTGGATTTTTAAATAGGTGGTTGGTGAGGTGATTCTTAAGCCTTGCAAATTACCTCTCTTGCTGTTGTATTGCGATCACAACCCCTTGTGTTAAATATTGTAGCTCAGACAGGGGTTCTAGCCTTGACAGGTGTTGCTAAGGCTAGGAACACAAAAGAATTAATTATCTTCAAGCCCATGCAATTTTTCCTAAATTTCACCCAAGGAAAATGTCTTAATTAAGTCAGTCAATGATTTTTAAATATTTCCTAAGTAAAAAATTAGGAAAAATGTATAATTAATTGACTTCAGATTCATAACCATAGGTGTGGCCAGGGACTTGCAACCCATCATCTCGAATATGTGTAGGATCTCAACTATATACTCTTGTTGGGACTTCAGATTCATAACCATAGGTGTCGCCAGGGACTTGCAACCCATCATCTCGAATATGTGTAGGATCTCAACTGTATACTTTTGTTGGCTAAGGAAGATCTCATTTGGTCTCTGCCACACTTCTAATCCCAGGAAATAGTGCATTAAACCAGCTCCTTCATTTCAAACTCTGAAGTGAGCTCCCTCTTGCACCCATCTATGGGATTCTCATCCCCTATAAGAAACATGCCATCTACATATAATACCAACCTTGTATTAAAGGTTGGGATAGACTTTTCTCTTGGTAAACCCTAAGCTCCTCAAATAACCGTCTATTTTGGCATACCATGCCTTGGGTGCCTACTTAAGCCCCTACAAATCTTTCTTCAATTTACAAACATGTCCCATGGATCACAAAACCATGTGGCTACTCTATGTACACTTCTTCAATTACACCATTTAGGAAGGTAACCTTTACATCCATTTGGTGTAATTTCCAACTCATAACAAAAGCAACAAAGATGATAGATTTAATAGAAGTGTACCTGGCTACTGGGGCAAATGTTTCATTATATTATTTTCCCTCCTTTTGGGAGAATCCTTTAGCCACAAATCTAGCCTTGTATTTTTTTATGCTGCCATATGCAACATGTTTGATCTTGTAGATCCATTTTGAAGTCACCATTGACTTCCCTTCTGGTATCAGAACCACGTTACACATATGAATTGTAGGGACCAACCGTGTATATATATATATATATAACTAATAATACAACCATAAGAAACTAACATTGAGAACTCAAAAATATTAAGCACTTATATAAAACATCCTTGAATTTCACTGTATTAAACATATCATCTATTTTATATGTTATTAACAAAAGTCATATAAAAGAACATTATAATCACATAGGTACTGTTCACCAGGAGACAAGATTCAATTTGACTTACCGCTACTTGCACTCCTTTGTTGTCGGTCGCCTCCAAGCGTGAATGTTGATGTGCTTAATCCGAATGCAGTGACCCACTGGTTGACCTCCCACTTTACTCCTTGGGTACTCTCCTTCCCCGTTGACCCCCGAGTTGCAATGGGGTTGTACAATGGAGGACATGTATTAGCTAGTAGAGGAAAACACTCTTTGGCTCAAGAGTCCCCCCTCTAAAGTCCTCTACCTCACCAAACTCACTATAGCTCGTAGTCACTACTTTGACAATCTCGTCCATCCAACAATAGGATAAAAGAAAATGCCCTTCTCCCATGGCTTGCCCCTTTTTTTATAGGAGTCTTCATAGGTAATGCTCGACATTTCATGCATAATTAATTATTTTTGTTAATCCAATAGTTTGATTATTCATCCACCCATGTGTCACTCTCTCACCAAGGATTTCCAAAATTATTTACTTAAATTTTCATTTAGAATTATATTCCCCTCCCACCTAAACAAGACTTCTAATTTTTTCTCCTAATTGTCTCTTGATCCCCCTTTTTTAATTATTAGATTGTATTCATTACTAAATTTAATTGACAAGTCACAAATTTGATCCCCTAACTACTTCCTAATTTAACTCAATTTACATCTTAGATGGATATTCTTATGTTGGTTGTTGTCACATGCAGGTTCTTTAAATTTCTCTAAATTTTAATTTATTAATCTTATTTTAATTCACCACCATTTTCTCTTAATTAGGTTTAACTATTTTAGGATTAATATTTATACTTACATCTACGTCCCTCTTTCCCCCTTTACCTAATTAAGTTACTTAAGTACATTATCTACTTAATATTTTACAACATGGGAAGGGTAGAGCTTTCAAGGAAAAATATTTTATTTCTTCCTATGATTTCTTTAACCCAAATTTTATTCTTGATTTAATTACCTTGGTTCTTACATCAATTACCGCTTGATGTGAATTTACAGGGTTTTCATATCTTGATTATATTTATTAATTTATTTATTTTTAATGATTCCAAGGGTGCCAAGTTGGTCATGACCTTTAAGAACTTCCGTTGAAGTTCCAAGGGTGCCACGCCTAACAGTTTATTTGTGATGGCAAGGGTGCCAAGTTGGTCATGCCCTTCAAGAAACTCCCTTGAAGTTCCAAGGTTACCATTCTGCTTGCCCTTCAGGCATCTAGTGGCTACGAGGGGAAGGTATAGGTGTAACGACGCATACTACTATCAGCGCTTATGTTGCTTGCCATAGCGAGACTAATGGTGTCGGGGGTCAAGGAATCTGCCTTGATGCGCATCGCCCGGTAAAATCCTCATGAGCGACCCAAATTTGGGATCTGCCCTTATGACATCGTGATCTTCAAGGTAAAGGTGTTTCAACCTTTCCAGCTCAAGTCATGGCTAGAGTGCTAACAGGTGCGATCAAGGATACTGTCCCACCCCTCCCATGCAATTCCATCCAATTGTACAACCCCATCATCCATATGTGAGTCATTCGGCCAAACAACTAATCTGTGCCTGCAACCACTAACATATCATCAGAATATATATATATATATATAGTAGGTTTCAAAATTGACTTAGAATTTCAAACACAAAATATTAATTTTCATCAAACCAGGTGTCGTCGACTCATCATATGCGAGTGCCTCTGGTGGTTCTTGTCATACTCAATAATTATCAGTAACAAAGTTTCTCATTGTTAGTCATTTCCATAATAGCTCATTAACATCACCTAGTCATTCACATCATTGTTCATTGTGAACCAGAACTAATGTAAGTAGCTAACATAGGGGACACATCCATCATGGCTATCATCATCGTAACATCAATGGAACATACATATCAATCAAAGCTATCATCATCATGATATCAATAGAGAGCATACATATCTTTTATTGCTATTATCATCATCATTTCAATAGAAAACAAACATAACCATTTATGCTACAGTCATCATAATATCAATAAAGAACGTGCATAACCATTAATGCTACAATCATCACAATACCCATAGAGAATATACATAACCATTAATACTATCATCATTATAATGTCAATAGAGAACATACATAAACATTACAACCACTAATAATAGATCCATTTGTCTAGATCCTCAACCTGAGGTCCTCAAAGAATAAAGTATATAAGATAATGTCATATTAGGGTTAGGAAACTAGAGTGGGCACTACATACACCCCCTCTTAACAATGGACTTCGTCCCGAAGTCCTCAAAACATAAAGGAAAAATGACACCACATCTCCTAGGAATCCTTCCTGAAACTCTTGCTAACCTTCTGGTAACAGGTATCTCTGATCTGTAAATTAAGCAATTTTTCTCTAATGAATTAAAATCAATCAACAAAATCGTTTTCATCTTTTGGATTAAGTAATTTTCTCAACAATTTATTATTATTATTATTATTTTTACCTAATTAGTTCTGTTAGGCCCTCATGAAACATTTTCATAAAATCTAACGCTTCTCATTTTCATTCTTTTAACCTCTTGGATATTCAAGAATGTCTTTCTAGTATAGCTCCTTCGGATATGAGCTTGAGATGTAATGTCCAACAATTGTCCTTTTCATGATCATCCTTCATACTATGTTCATAATGCAAGTCTTTTTTTTCTCATCAAAAGTTTCCTCCCCATTTTCTTCATTCTTGTTGGCCATTTCTCAAGGAAAATAATAGTAGGTATGCAATCCCTCCTATCTAAGCTCACATTGGCCGACCTCATAGTTATCTACCATTTTAGTTTGACTTGGAACCTGAATATGGGTTATTCCAAGAAATAATGACTCTTTAGTAAGTGAATATCCAGATTGATTTACTTTCTAGTGGGCAGGTTAGAATTTCTCAAGGTATATATACCATGAATTCTGTTATAAACTAAAGGACAATATCTAGCGAACATTGCAACCCAAATTTATTTTTGTATTAAGCAACAACAAAACAAGGAGCAGGACAATCAAAATCAATATTCATCTCATGGTACAATTAATATATGATGCATTCAATGAAGTAAAGTCATTCACACACTGTGCTCCTGTAGCTTCCAATTATAGTAGTTCATTTCAAACTACGTCTACATGACCCTATAAGTGACAATTTCGGGGACAATATGGAACAAAAAGTGATTTTTATGATCATCATTGCATATGTTAGTTCACTGTCATAAATGTTGAAATTTTATCGTCGTAGAAGAAAAGATCATACAAATTATTTCAATGAGTCTTGGAGATTTTTTTTTCTTCTCCCCTTTTTTATTTTTATTTTATTTTATTAAGTTGTTCATACGTTCAATATTTTCCAAAGTCTTAAATTCTAAGTTATCCCTTATGATAATTCTGCAGTATTTTCCCCAATATCTTATTAAGTGTCATTTTGGATCCTTGCTAGTATATTCCCTAAAATGATATTTATAGTATTGCATTTAGGCCATAGGCGGAAAAAAATGGAAAGAGGTGGACAATTAAGAAGAAGAATTTCAAATGACGAACTTAATCTCATGAGTTAGCAAAAAGATGAAGGATTTTGATGTCAAAAGTGCTAAAACATAAAACATCTTTAGTTGCAGTTGTAAATAAATAGATACAATGCAAAGCATCAAGATGTAGTGTTCAAGGAATAGTTCCTAGGAGTTCATCCAACCAAGAAACTCTTTGAAACATCACCACATTAATTGTTTATAGATAATATCCTTGTTACACCAACTAGTAAGCAAAGATGTTAGTGTCTCAACTAGTTAGAGATGATGTGACACATGACCTAACAATTGAAGAATCTAAACATGCAGTTCATAATATATTGAGTGAATTGAGCAATAAACAAGAATATTCTAAATAAAAAACTTATGCCAATCAAACGCAAAGCATACTTCCCAATCCAAGGAACTTGTCTTTTAGCTACATAGAAACTATCGAGAGGAATCAAACTGATTATAACACCTACCACACCTCACCTGTATAAAAAAAGAGATAGTGACATCCCCTGCTATCACTCAGGTTCATCCCAAAGGAAAAATCCCAACCTCTCGAAGAAAACCCAAGGATACTATTAATGGTCACAACTGATGACCTATGACCACTCCACTTCACTCACTCATACATAAGAAATTAAATAAATTGCCAAATTATCATGACAACCCATTAAAATTATTATATCCAAACTATAATGTATATTTATATCCATAATTATATTTATGACAACTATAATTTAATTTAAGCTATTATTAAAAATTTCAAAACAAATTAATTTAATAATATTTTAAACATACTCATAACTTTTCAGGCACGGCATTAAAAAAATCCTTTTGAAATTTAATTATTGACTTCTCCTTCATACATACCATTATATAGAAATTCTATGCAATTGATATAAATATTGAATTTATTAACCAAGATATTACTACATAAAACATAATTTCCATATGTCAATCTATAATGTGGCACTTATTACTCGTCATTAATTTTTAAAATAATGGCTTCATTAGTGTTAGAGCATTAAAAATGCTTCACATCCAATGACTCATCTAGATTTCAAAGCCTAAACCAAGAAAATTAACGTATGACGAGGTCAAGATTAAGTTTTTGGTATTATACAATGAAAAAGGACAACTCATTGAAATGAGATGGAACTAGTTTCATTAGTCAAACTTATTTGTATGTTTTATTTTATTGTTATTATATTCTGGTGATTGTTAATCATTAAATTATTATAAATATATTAAGCACTCAGATGTCCTTAGCTATCATAAAACATGTGCATTAACTAGTTCATTTTAAGGACGAGGGCTTCTCAGCTGTATGTTTCATTACCACCCTAAGCAAAGTCTATGATTCTATAACTTTAGCAGTTCAATATGTGTATTAGAAATTGTAAAATAAATTCCATAATCCATTAATTCATAAATAAAGCTTCTTTCATATTTGGTTAAATGGTGCAATCTATGTTATAAATGACATTGTTTACCATGTTTAAACTTTATGCCAAAATCAACTATCATAGATTTTCACTAGACTTAACTGTTATATATGTCTATATTAGACCGAGGTATTTAAATAATATATGAAAATATGCTTGATACTCTATGGCCTTCGAGCTTGTAGCTATTCACTTTCAAATTAAATAAGGATGTACGATTTAATCTATTATGAAATAAATGAAATAGTTGAAGGCAATGGTTTCAAGCACGGTTCTCAGGTTGAAATTTTATCTCAGGAAGACTCTGAAAGAGTGCAGAGCGAGACTGTTGCCTTACTCTTCAAAGAAGTCATCAGTCTTAAGAAAATATTGAAGAGTAAAATACTGGAGTTGGAGTTTAAACGCTTGGTGGATTCTTATCTCAGAAGAGCAGGTTAAAAATTCTAAGAGTAAGTCGGAATCTCAGCGGTAAATGATTAATACTTTGAAGGATAATGTAGACAATTAAGAAAAAACTGTGAATGATCTAAATAACGAGAATGCACTCCCGGAAAACTCTAAGAATTTGTGGATATAAGACTGAATTGCGTGGAGAGGAATGAAATCACTAGTTAACCCTCCTCCCTCACACAGTAGGGTTCACATTGATTAGGTCAGCCCTAACTAACAATATTATATAGATAAGTTATTCTTAGATTATATTTTATTTAAATTGATAAATAATTGACAATTTCGATATTATATAATTAATTATTACATAACAACTAGTTTCTAACTAAATATTAGTTAATTTATTAAATATCTCTTGAATAATTTTATTTCACCAATGGCTAATTTTGAACAACTAACACTGAACAATAATGCATCCTTGATATTTATTCTTTCAAATCGATTGGTTTCTCACCTTGTCCTGAGGATGAACCACATTAGTTGGTTCGAAACGTTGACCCAATCCTTACAATGTGATTAATTCAAAAGACTATTTTCTATATTCTTTACATATCTAGTTTCCATTGGATGATTGGAGTTATTACTCTTTCTTTTTGCTGTTTAACTATGATTGTAGCATAGATTCGGACTTTGGCAGATTTTGTTTCTATTAGTTGCTGCAGATCTACAATGTTTATTATCCATTTATATTGTTGAGATTGTTTGTCATCTACAACTGAACAATAATGCATCCTTGCTATTTATTCTTTCAAATCGATTGGTTTCTCACCTTGTCCTGAGGATGAACCACATTAGTTGGTTCGAAACGTCGATCCAATCCTTACAATGCGATTAATTCGAAAGACTATTTTCTATATTCTTTACATATCTGGTTTCCATTGGATGATTGGAGTTATTACTCTTTCTTTATGCTGTTTGACTATGATTGTAGTATAGATTCGGACTTCGGTAGTTTTTGTTTCTATCAGTTGCTGCAGATCTACAATGTTTATCAGCCATTTATATTGTTGAGATTGTTCGTCATCTACAATCTTTAGTGGGTTCTTTTTGTACATCATTGAGAAGAAAACACTACAACAAAATTTGCGACTCCGTTGAGTTTTATACTTTGATCCAAAAACCTGGGAGACCTTCGGTTTTCAGCTTAGGGTTTCTTCTCTTTTCAATTCTATTAATGTTTCCTATTTTTTTACCCTAGATCTGTTAAATTTATGACTTCTGCAAGTTTTCTGGTCTTTTTCGTAGGTCATAGGAACCAGCTGCGACAAAGTCGACACTTTTTTTCGAGATTTGCCGACCGAGATCCATGGAGCAGAAATCACACTTTTTGGTGCAAAAAGTGCGATATGGAGGCCATAGCGCACTAAACAACCCAAAAAGTGCGAACCCTACGGAGAAACAAGTCAGTACCTGTGATTTCTGGGTTTTAGGGTTTTTCTCAGATCTGTTTTTGGGTTTTGCAGAGTGTTGTCTGTTGGGTTGTCTCACCTTTGTCTCATCCCACTTAGGCCTTAATCCTCTTTGATTTAGTCGTCGAAGTTGAGTTTAGCCTCCCTTAGGGCTTCTAGTACGCTTCCACCTTTCTAGAAGGAGTTTAGCTGAGTAAGTAGTCTAAGTTTTTGTAGCGCTTTTTAGCCAAATTTTCCAGATCTGTACCCTTCTATTTCAGATCTGTAAAGATTAGTTATTACCATCCATAGTTTCACATTTAAACTTGTTTGGTCATTTGCCTTAGGGTCCCATTGGTTTCCCTAGGTATTTCACCCATCTCCCTATCTTTTGCGATCTTCCCCTTTGGTATTTTGCTATTGCTGCACCACTTTCTAGCAACTTAGTGTCACTTGATCCCAGTCATACCAACATTTAGATCTCTTGATTGTTTTAGTGCATTTTCCATTGATCTAGCTACCAAGCAGTATAGTTTTTTTAAACCCAGTTTGGGTGGGGTTTAGTTAATTGTTTCGCTGTTCATTTTTTGTTGTTAATTTTAGTTTATTTTCAACAAGATTTTTTCTTTTTCACAAATATGATCTGGGCTTAATCAATTAATACACTTGCACACACAAGCACACTTTAAGTGAATGGCGCTTGGTTTACACCGCTAATCCAAGACTTAACATAATAAATTTATCTCCCCGCATTGAGACAAAGAAATATTGTTGATTTCCCTTCACCATTTCAGTGTCGCGTGTGTCCTACCATCATTGCGCCACCAAGGCGTTTGTCGCGGAGACTATGAGGTCTTCACCCCCAGTTTCCACTTAGGCATATTACTCGTTCCTGTCGAGTTCGAGTTCATAGCCGTCTGAGTCCCCATATCGACTCTTCTCCTGGTCCTTCTGATTCCTCATCTGATTCCGAGCCTCCTTCACCGCTTATCGTCACCATGTATGGACCCACATCTGGTGCAAGAATCCAACCTATTGTTGGATCCGGTTCTATCCCGGTGGTCACATCAAGCGGAGTAGTGTCATGAACCATTTCGACAGCCCCCATGCTCCCCTTTATGGCCGGGTTAAGAGAGCTGGATTTTAACCAATGGATAAATGACCCCTTACACCATGATGTTGGTTGGCCCTCTATGCCAACTAAGCTTCCCTCTGACATCCCAAAGTTTGAGGGTAATGTTGGAGAGGATCCTACCAACCATGTTCGATCCTTCCATAAGTGGTGTTCGTCCAATTCCATAACTGATGACTCCATTCGTATTCAGATCTTTCGATGCATGCTCACTGGAGACACTGCAAAATGGTATGTAGACCAGCCCTCCCCATCTCATTCCGTTTTCTTGATGCTTGCTAAAGAATTCCTTTCATATTTCCAGTTACCTCTCCGGTACGACACTGGTACAGAGCTATTGACCACATTCCACCAGTCCTCCGCCACTTGCCTTTCTAACCATATTTAAGAGTGGCGTTGAAGGAGGTGCGCATGTCATGCCCCACCTTTTGAAGATCGTGTTTATCTAGATTGGTTTCTTAGGAGCCTTTTATCTGCCATTGGAAAAGATGTCGCGTCCCATTTTCCTCAGACCGAGGAAGAAGCTCCCCAAACAACCTTGAGATATGATCTGATTTATGCACAATCAAGTTATGTCTATACCATCATCCCAGATTTCCCTCGTCTTGGAAGTGCCAATGCACCGGGGACATCTCATGCCACCGACGATATCATTGGATCCCTTTCACACTCTTCACCATATACTCAACAAAGTTATGGCTACTCGCGGGGGGGCACCAGTTCCTCCAACACTTATGCCCCTCTTGCTTGCAACATGTTTCTAGGACCCCAACTCGTCTACCAAACTGTTGCTCCTCCTTATGCACAACCTAGTGCTCCATCCCCTCAAGCATTAGCACGCAACCTCCCATGCATCCTCATCCCCAGCAGCCACCGCCCCCTGCCCCTCAGGGTTCGATGTTTGCACAGCAAAGTGCTACTAATCCTCCAAATTTGAAGAAAACGAATAAGGGGAAGGGTAACAAGGGTAACCAGGGTAATAAAGTAACCAACCTAGTGAACCTCAGAGGAACTAGCCTAACACTAACAACCAACAACAGGGCGACCAACCCAAGCAAAACAAGGCTATTCGTATGAACAAGCCTTGTGCATGTTGTGGTGTACATGGCCACTATACACATGAGTGTCCTCTCTTACCCCAAATATGCCAAATGTGGGAAGCTCAAGAAACTTCTAGAGGTTAGCAATCGCTTCAGAGTTGTCCCCCTCCACCATCACTTTGCATGCTTGGGATGGACACCCCTCCCAGCCCCTTAGCATGTATCGCAACTGTCCAGTGACCCTTGCAGGAAAGACTGTCCATGTCAACATTGAAGTCATTGATTCCCCTTTGGATTACAACATTTTCTTAGGTCGTAGTTACTCATATTCTATGTTAGTGGCCGCATCTGGGTGTTTTGCAAGATTTTCTTCCTCCATGAAGGGAATATCGTCACCATCGATCAGTTGACTTATTACAAGCAGGCATCCATGACCTCTCCCGAGTCCACTACCTCATCGATGTCCGATAAACGATATTCAACTCTTTCCACCAGTGTTTCACCGGGAGTCTATAAAGATTCCTCATTGTTGGGTGCTTTCCTTGGTCCTCCCCCTCCCATCTCAGAGCCTATCTCTATGAATGTTTGCATGTTACAAGCATCATAGGCTACTTTTAAATAATCAAGTACACCTGCTCAACGACCAACTCCTCACCACCCTGTTGTTGCTCTTGCAGCTGAACCCTCTGGATCCACTCCCCGAGGACATCCTCCATTTGTGGGTGCCTCTCCTATGTTCCCACCAGGAACTATTCCTCCAAGTCTCAACCATCCAGGAGCTATTCCACCAGGACATTATCCTGCCGGCCAGATACCTTTCATATTCCTCCTTTCGAGAATTTTTTCTGTACCTATCATGGCTTCGCTAGTCCTTCCTAACATGACTTTGGGGATCCTAGAATGGTACATTGAGCTCCCTGCAAACATTCTGCTTGGTCAGCCAAGACCATCTCATGCTTTGACCCTGGTTCAACTGGTCCCCATGACCCTTTCCGTTGCTTCAGTTCCATCACAAACTCAAAAATAACCAACTCCTGTTGCAAAGGAATCTGGCCAGGGGGGAAAAGCTAAAAGGAAAGATTTGAAGGGCAAGGCTCCCAAAGTTCCTCTAGCCCCTAAGGCCCCAAAGATGACAACCCTGTGTCCTTTGTGTCAAGTTGTTGGGCACACCACCAACAATGGTCTTGAACTTCCTCAACTTAAACATTTGGTTCATGAAGTGATCCCTGAGTCGAATATTCTGGAAGTCCATGTTAACTTACTGGTCCCACCTAAGAAACTCAAAACGCTACACACAAGCCACCCTTGTGCCCTGTGTGATATTCATGGTCACTATTCCCATTGTTGCCCTCGTCTCGATGAATAACATGATTTCCTTGGGGCGATTCGTGAATACGAGGCCACTCATAGTGGAGCCTCTACTCCTCTACCCATGGATTCTAGTACCACAAGTCAACTAGAATAGGGAGACTTTGGCCCCACTATTGTGATCCCTCCCCCCGATATCGAGATGCTAGACACCATAGGCACCATTCTTTACCTATCGTCATCCTTGAGTTCCTCGTAGGCAAACTTTTCTGAGGTTTCTGCTTGCGCTTCTATCGAACCTCATTCGATAGAATCCCAGGTCTCAACATCTGTAGATCCTCCATCTACTAGCTCGTCATCTACCATTCAAGATGATGCATATGTGAGCCTTATTTCTGAGGTTGATGCACCAGGCAACACCACCACATCATGTAGTCTGTCTTCCTCTTGTCCGCCCATCTCTCAGCCTAATGAGGACGCCATGGAAGCTATGTCTACCCTTGATTACCCCTACCCTTAAGTAAGGGGGTATTTCTTCAAAGGATTTTGAAGGCCATTCCCTTTCTGATTCTCCCAATGCACTCTACCTCAAGAAATTTAGCTCATAGCACATCCCTCTGATTTGCGTGTCTTTATTTATGTCGTCATGTTAGATTGCATCATCTCATTAGTTGTCTTTTGCACCTTTCAGATGGATCCGTCATCCACACCATATATTGGTCATGCCTGTGGTGCAAGTCGCTTTTCCCGGAATCTAGCCTCGGCAACATGGGCCATTTTTACCCCATTGCATATGTTAGTCCTTCCAAATGGCATGTGCATTGGATCTGCCACCAATAATCATGTCGAATATGATGCAGTGATAGGTTTGTTAGTCGATGCCCTCGCTCATCGGATCCTTCATCTTCATGTTTGTTTAGATTCCTTGCTACTTGTCATGCAATTGAATGGTGTGTATCATGTGCATAACCAAGTCCTATTTAGAAAATATCTACGAGTGAAGCTATTTGTATGTGAATTTGAAACCATTACTTTTAGTCATGTGCCTAGAGCCCAAAATCACTATGTAGATACCATTGCAAACAACATTCTAGATTGACATTTATCGCATGTATACCACAAAAGATAACAAAACAAATGGCGAACCATTATCGTCATATAAAATGCATAATCATATTATATGTCATAAAAGTGTTTGGAGCCATAGCTCTAAATACATAAGACATGCCCATAGCATGTTACAAAAATCACAATCAGTGGGACCCACATGTCCCTGCATCTAGTCACTGTCTGGCGGATCTCACGCCAAAGGTTCTGCTCCACTTGCACGTAGATCACGTACTACCTGACCTGCCATCACCATGCGCCGCACAATACCTCACCACTCCGAGGGAAGATTGGTACACTCATCTGTGTACCGACCCTCTAATTCATGCCATCTGCGCTCTGAAACCCCAGTCAAGAGTACAACAAACCTATGATGCAAATCAACGAGCAACACTGTATCCTCTAGACCCTGTCGTGACGATGATGTCCCTAGATTTGCAGCCCCAGGCGATGCGTCTTGGTCTGCATATCCTGTCGTCTTCACCAGTGCTATGTTTGCATACAACATGTTTCACACTCAGTAACATATACATGTTATAGAAATATTAAATGCACCATAAAACATAGCAACTTGACACTTATCGTCTGGGCCTCATGCTTTCCCGGGCGGAAGTGGCAAGTCAGGATCCCCCTGACAGTTCATCCCACTATAAGGGTAATTGTCAATGTAAAGGGGCATCTGATCCCAATGTGCGAAAAATTCCAGTTGGAACACCCATCCGACTCCCCCTCCTCCTTGTCTCCACAGTAGCTGCCCCTAGCAGTGCATCTTGGGCTCCTGTGGGCCCCCATTTTGGATTTGTACATGAGGATGGATAGTGGGTGTCTTCTCAAAGAAGAACGCACATAGTATTGTACCAAAAGCACAGTCACGATTCACTTGCCTCTTCAAAGACTCCACTGTCTTTTCACCGGCGACAGCATCATCTAGGCCCACCCATAGTAGCTCCCGATCATTAATAGATAAAAACAAAAGTTAATATATAATAATAATAATTATAAACTGTTTTTAATTTAGAAAATCATATAAAAACACTCTCAACTAACATCATCTACCCACTAGTGATGTAGTGGAATGCCTGGTTTCCGAGGACCTGTAGCATAGCTATGGAAACAACCTGTGTCTCTGGTTTCCGAGGACCTGTAGCATAGCTATGGCAACAACCTGTGTCTCTAGCCTTTCTAGATCAACAAGCGGGATAGTTGTGCCCTTGACACGAACACCTCGTCGACAATGGTGCTTCACGAATTCAGTAATGTTCCTCCTATGAGGTAACACCGGATAAATACCCCCCACCACTCCTAAGAGAGGTAGTTTGGTCAAGAAGTAAATATCCTGTAATGTGAGCTCGATCTTGTGCCCTTGCATGACAAAGACCTCCTAGTCTGGATCCCAATAGCTCACAATTCTCGATAGCAAGGGTTCACCTACCCTCATCAATGGGTTCTCTACCAACTTGAGAACTCTGTAATGAGCCAATGCCCCTCAAACCACCTAACCCCCCTGGATATCGAATCGAAGAGTGTCGAAGTCTTGTTCGCGCCAGTTGATTTCAGCTCTGCCATATCTGCAAAACACTACATGTGTTGTCAGTTCAGAAAAGAAAACAATGGTCTACATTGATCAACCTACAACCCCCACTAGGTTAGTAGGCCAACTCTTTCTCTTGCCCCAAATCGTAGTGTTCATCCTAGAAAGTGCGAGCTCGTAGGTTTCCAACTGTTTCCTGCAAGACAAATTGCACTTTTGGGCCCAGAAAGTGTGATGTGACCATGAGCAAGAGCAGGGGTCTCTCATAGAGCTTCTAGGGGCCAAAAATTAGGAAATAAACCACTGAAATTGAAGAGATGAGTAAGGCCACCTACTTGAAATTTGCAGATCTTGATTCTAACGATCGGTTTGTATGCTACGATCTCCATAAGATTTAGGGCCTTTTCCTCCTCTCCAAATTCACCACAACTCACTTAGCAAATGAATCCAAATTGGAGGGAAAACGTCCTTTCATAGAAAAATCCACAATTTTTTTGTCGCCCATTATGACTAGACCATAGCTTAGTTTGATGAACCATATGCACCATTGGAAAGCTCTCATCGCACTCTATAATGGGTCTTCTTCAGTTTTTGATGATTTGACACTTCACCAGGAAGCCTTTTTTCCATGCAAGGTCACTTCGTCACCTCTCAAAATCGAATTTCTTCATAAAGCAACACTTGTACTTTGAGGTCCACCTCCTCTTAATACTTTTCATGCCATATGTCAATTTTATTCGTGAGTAACCATCATTTACTCATGTTTTCATGGTCCCCACTAGACCTAGTCTGTGTGGCAGCATCATCGAGTCACCCTTGTTTAGAGCATCCACGATGAGTCACCCTTGCATCATTGGAGTATATTTCATGTCCCATCATATCATGTCACAGTATTCCATCCATATTTGCATACCGTCCATCCTGTGTTGGCCATTTTGGCCTCTAGTCACACTGTCCCCATCCCCTCCGGAGTTGAGTCAGTTGCTGCCAGGTCAACCATGCACTTTATGCTCTGACAAAGGTAGTCATCTGTTTGTCCCTCAGTCTCATTTCCCCATTATCCCTGGTGTCAATCCATAAGTCAGATTGCTATTTTCCCTCGTTCTTTAGTTGAGGATTCTCATTGCCTCATCTATCATGGGCCCTATTCTGTCGACATCAACTCATCTATTCCAGAAGAAGGACCTAGAGGGCGGAGTATCTCAGTTCCAACTTCCATTCTTGTTCAGCACCTTGGATCGAGCAGAGGGTCTCATTATTTCCCTTTGACTTGGTCTTTTCATGTTCGTGATCCATACACTTTATGGTCCAGTGATGCAACAGATTGTACCAGTGATTCCCTAGTGTGTGTGAAATGTTCCAGACCTCATGAGCGGGTGGCCCTTCAGGTAGCTCCCCACATGCCCGAATGCATACCTACTATGCTACAGCCTGAGATGCAGTTCCGTAGAGTTGATGGGTTCGGTTCTTACCGATCGTAGTGTTCATAGCATGCATGTCTCCTCTAGACGACCTATTTAGTTTTGCAGAGCCCTTCCTTGTTCAGCAAGGCTTCTCCGATTATTCTACCCTCCCTCCCACCCACCCATTTTTTGAGGGAAGGGGATTTGTATCTCATGTACTAAGATATCATTGTATTCAGTCATGGCTCATGTTTTTTTTCCAGGTGCATTATGTATATGGGACACATTGTATTATTTTCTGTCTCTGTTATGCCAACATGTCATGTACCATTCAACATGTACTTCATTGCTTAGTTTTAGATTTCTAGGTGAACCATTATTTTTGTATTAATTTATCTCAGCGGGTATGGTTATGCCTCCCCCGCCTTAGTGAGGTCTAGTACCACAACATAAAAGGAGACTTGCATTAGTCTCACCCCCTTTGTCCCTATCCTCTTTCAATTAAGCTTTATTGGTCTCTCTCTCTCTCTTTCTCTGACTCCCCTGTGTTGTCTAAGTGATTGTGTCTTTACAACGTACTTCGGTCATATGCTTTTCTCCTAACACTGGTATGTTGGAGGGAAATCTGTTATCACCAAAAAATTGATCCTCTAGCCTAATTTACTAGATGGATCGAAGTACACCATGTAAAGCCAATTTTGCCATAGTAAAATTTCTTTCACTATGAGAAATTACCTAATAAACCACCTTTTGTTAAGTAATTTATAGTTAAACCCATGAAAAATAATTAAATAAATCATTATTTATTTGATTTTCTTATAGGAATAATTAATTTAACCATTGTTTTATTATTATTCCTTATCAAATTTAACCAAATCATGAAAAAAAAAGTTAAATCATTATTTATCTTATTTTTTCTAAGAATAATTAATTAAACACTAATGAATTATTATTCTTTGTTAAATTTGACTAAATCCCTTAGGAATAATTAAATAAATCCTTATTTGTTTATTATTCGTTAACTAATTCCTTGAGATGGTAAATAAATCATTTATTTATTTGTTATTTCTAAATAAAAGTTTAAATACTTTTTCCTTCCTAAACAAATATAATAAAATATTCCAAGTAGTTATTCCAAGAATGGGATCAATAATATTTTATTATTGCTCATTATTCGAGGATAACTCATATTTTGTTATAAATAGAAGGGTTTTCCACTCATTATTCACTTTTGATTATTTTCATTGTTGCATTCACTGTTGTAACTCTGATTATTTTCCTTGTCGCACACCATATTTTTGCCGGGTTTATGAATTATAGAGGAGAGAGACTCTACACAAGCTGAAGATGTTTGAGGATAGCCAAGAACCCATCCCATAGAGGGGGACTAGTAACATTTGTCTGTTCCCTTCATAGGTGTTATAATAAAATTATTCTTTACATATCTAGTTTCCATTTGATGTTTGGAGTTATTACTCTTTCTTTTTGTTTTTTAACTATGATTGTAGCATAGATCCGGACTTTGGCAGGTTTTGTTTCTATCAATTGTTGCAGATCTATAATGTTTAGTAGCCATTTATATCATTGAGATTGTTTTTTATCTACAATCTTAAGTGGGTTCTTTTCATACATCATTGAGAAGAAAACACTACAACAATAATGTCATATTAGGGTTAGGAAACTAAAGTGGGAACTATATCAATTTTTATGATGGATTTGTACTCTTCCATCATAACATCCTTCCACATTTTCTGTTTTGTAGCTTCCTCATAAGTGGAAGGTTCTGAATAAATGATCTTACCCATTAGTGCCACATAGCTGAAAAAATTTTGCGATCTCTTGCTCTCTTTGAAGGATCCTCTGGGAGCTGCATGTTTTTCTTCTTCATGCAATGTATTTTGGAGCCATACTGGTCTCTTCTTAATGACCGTAACCTCTTTAGGTGCATCTACCAGTATCTCTAGTTCTACTGTGTCATCCTGACCTTCTAGGATATGTTCTTCTGGAGTAGAGTCAATCATCATTGTATCCTTGAGAGCTTCTTTCTCCTCTCTGCCCACATCCATGTGAGACTCTCTATATTTATTGAAACTGCCTCTTCATCAAAGGTGACATCTCTGCTAATCTCAATATTTATTTGTTTGGAGATGTATATTCTATAAGCCTTTGAAGTCTCACTATTTCCAATGAAGGTTCCCTTCTTTCCTGAAGGCTCTAACTTCGTTCTCTTTTTCTTGGGAGCATGTATGTACACTGGACAACCAAATATCCTCAAGTGGTTGAATTTTGGTTTTTTCCCGGTGAATACTTCTTCTCTGTCTTGTTCCCAATATATTATGAGGATTTCTATTATGAAAATATATAGTTTTTCTAGATGCTTCTGCCCATAGATACATGGGTAAGTTTTCGTCATGGATCTACAATTGATTTGTTATTTCTCTCTCCAACCCCATTTGTTGGGGGTTGTAGGGAGTCTTCATCTCCCTCTTAATCCTTACTTCTCTGCAAAAGTCTTTGAGCTCATTTTAGGTGTATTCACCTCCATTATCTAACCTCAAAAATTTAATTTTTTTCTAGAAATATTTTCCACTAAATCCTTGAATTCTTGAAACCTATTGAGAACTTCATCTTTTTTTTTTCAAGAAATAGATCCGTGTTTTGGGTGAGAAATCATAATAAAAGTGACACAATACAACAATTTACTTAGAGATGGTACAAGCACTTGGCCACATACATCTGAATGTATAATGTCCAAGATCCCCTTGGAACTATTGCCATTTCTTGGAAAACTTCCCTTAGCATTCTTGCCAAGTGCACAACCTTTTCATACTCCATCATGCTTCACCTGCATATCTGGTAGATGTGTGACCATTTTTCTCTAAAATGGCAAGGCTCTGTTGTTGAGGGGAGCAAGTATTTTGTGCCCTAGCTCACAAGAGCTAATATTATTGTGTACGAGAGCTTGTACTGGGTGTCCCTTTAATTTATACAATCCTCCCTCTCAGACACTAGTCACATCGACTGAATCTATACTTTAACCCTTACGGTGTAAAAGCACTCGGCCATCAACAAAAGCTACTCTGAAGCCTCGATCTTCTAAATTTCAGAGGTAGAGAGACAATTCTTCTTTAAATATTGTCCAAGAAATACATCTTTTATTGAAGTGGAGTTACCTGAATCAAGTTGGTAGGATGTTTCTCCTACTCCTTTTATGGCGTGCTTTGAATCATCTTCGAGTTCCACCTGAAGGGATGAACTCCTTTTTGTGAAATTTGACCGAGAATTTTGGAACCCAGTCATGTTTTTGGAAGCACCACTCTCTACTAGACAAATATCATTTCCTTGAGTGATGGTGCTTATGAGAGCTAAGACAAAGACACACTCTTCATCTTTTGTCTCTCTTGTCTTTTTTTGAGATGGAGACTTCTCCATATCTATTGCATGTGCATGATGTTTTCTTTTTCCTTTCCTTGAGAACACTGGTAGGCAAAGTGTCCCAACTTCTGGAAATTGTAATACTTAATCTTAGGTACATTCTTCTTGTGATTTGGGACCGCTCTTCTATTTTTCTTTGGATTGTTGTTTCTTTTTTTTTTTTTTTCGTTTCTTCACATGAGCATCAAGAGCTCGATTTTCTTCATCATTGGTCTTTTGTGCCTTGGACATCAATCTTAAGTCTTCTTGAGCACAATTTTTCCATATCTTATCAAATTTAGTTAACATCCTTCTTGCATAAATTCCTTGAAAAAATGCATCCCAAGAAGGAGGAAAACCTTTTAGAGTTATAGGCACAAGCTCTGCATCATCCACAAAATCTCCAATAGCTGCTAGTTGATCCTTGATATGAGAGATTCTCAGAAAGTAGGTAGAAACTGAATTTGATTTGTTCATCATTACATTTATAAATTGATGCCTTAGACTTAGCTTCTTGATTGTATTCTTGCTTTCATATAATCTTGTTATGGCATCAAACATTTCCTTTGGTGTCTTCAATTCTGATACATGAGGAATTAAGTGGTCTTTGATTGAATCTAACAAGATCCTCTTGGTCTTGATCACATTCTTCTTGTGATTTGCCTTGACGTCTTCCTCTTCTAGTTCTGGGAGGTCTTTCTTGACATGATCCAAGAGCTCATTCTTTGCTAGGGTGAGAAGTATTCTAAGGTTCCATGATCTGAAATTGTTTTCTCCATCTAGCCTATCTTCTACTCTGAGATTGGACACTATCTTGTAAATGGCAATTTAGATTAACTTGTTTCCAAGTATGGATTAGTGTTTGTCTTAACATGAATTTCACTTTAAGAAAACCTTTTGTTTTGTTTTATATGGTAGGAAATACCATGTTCCATTAGTTTACCAAAACAATTGACCTATAAACCACTAACCATAAAAAAATTTACAAAATGATATGTAAATTCTTTTTGATCTAGTAAAATAAATTTTACAAATTGGTAACAAATTATTTTATGAAGTTGTTTTGGAAAATACCATGGGCTCTTTACCAAATACCATGTTGAAGTTGAATTCTTTCTTATTTTTAGATCTTGGTAAATATTGTCTTATGATCAATAATTACTCGAAAAATTCTCAACCTTAATTTCGTTTTTACAATTGAGTAAACATTATTAGATTGATATAAGATATATGAAATGTTATTGATGTTTGATTACAATTAAATACCCCGATATATATTCATAGTCATGGTAACTTTTCATTAATAGACATGTCTTTTCAATAAGGCATGTATTTTATTATTATTAGTTAATTATATATATATATATATATATATATATATATATATATATATATATATATATATATATATATATATATATTTTGTACATAATAAAATATATATTATACACTATTTTCCAGAAGAGAATACGTTCCGCTATTATATAAAACATCAACACCTCTTAGTATGTCTTGGTTTCTAACAATTGATATCAGAGCCACAGTTACTTCAGATCAATTTAGAAACTGGAAGCAAGTTCACGGACAATGGTAAAATAGGAAGGAGGATTCACCAATAAGGTACCTATGTTCAATGGAACAAACAATGTGTTTTGGAAAGTAAGGATGAAAACCAATATCCAATCTCTTGGTGCTAATGTATTGGACACAGTGGAAGATGAATATCAAAAGCCTCCATCCATGATTACTAGAGATCACAAGGTAGAATTTACATACAATGAAAAAGCTATAAATGCTCTACTTGCTGGCCTACCTGAATTGGAACTAGTCAAGGTCATGGATTTCACTATTGCAAAATCAATATGGGATAAAACGAGCAACTGCTATAAAGGTGATAGCAAGGTAAAGCAAGCCAAACGTCAAGGTTTTAGAATTCATTTGATTATTTCAAGATGCATGATGATGAAGATATTGCTAAAAACTTTCTTAAAGTTGATGAAATTGTAAATGCAATAAGAGGTATTAAAGAATACTTAAAAGATCCAGTAGTAGTCCAAAAGGTGCAGAAATCTCTCCCTAAAAGACTTAATTCTAAAGTTTCAGCCATTGAGGAGATGAAAAACCTCAAATTTCTCACTATGAAAATTTTAACTATTGCAGCAATTGGAAATTATTCTTCTAACTGTAAATTAATTAGTAGTTTATTTGCTACGACAAACAATGAATAATTCACAACTACAATTTTCACCAAAATAAATACTGCGGAAGATAAATTGGAAATTGAGAAAATACTGGCACACACACAAAACATATGACCATTGTTTTTGGACAAAAGTCCCTAGAAAAACACAATGTGGGAAAACCGGTGCATCAATTGAGGGTTTTTATTTTTAAGAAACAGTGAAATTTTTTTGAGTACTGTTGTCGCCCGAATTGTACAAGTACCGGGACAACCACTCAGGGCAGGGGCTATCACTTTGATTCCTACCCACCCCGTTCTAGATGTCTCCCAACAATAGGCTATGAGGGGTAGTCCCTATGGAATGAGGTGAAGGAAAACAAGTTGGAAATCAACTTGTTTGGGAGACACAGATGAGTGGCCTAGTTACTTGGTTAAATTTATCAAGATTAATGATTGGATTAGATTTTAAGTATGAGATTAGTGCCTTAATGGAGTCATAATTCTTGCTTATGATAAATTAAAAACCAAGTGACCAGATGGACACCCGCTACTTGAATTATTAACTAACCTATATGATATCCAAGTCTTAGGGCTTATGTGAGGTGCAGTGATCTTGGTTGATTTTAATTATATGCTTGATCTAAGAATGGCCTATCCTGTTTTGAAGTTAGGCTCCAAGGTAGGTTTTGGGAAGGAGGCCAATAGGAAGTAGGCTAGGGCCTGATTAATGATGCCTTTTCTTGTGCTTTTGTCACCCAATGCCTCCGGCATTGCAAAGATTGTGGCTCTGACGATTGCAAGATCAATGTGTTAACCATTGAAGAGTTGCCAAGCCCCTCATGCTAGGTGAGAAGGGTTGCCCTAGATTTCTATCAAACTAGCTTATGATAGGAGGTAAGTTTTAGTGCAAGCTAGATCTAGGATGCTTATGCAACGATGATGAGTGAAATTATCTTGGTTTAGGATTGTTTACGATATTTAAGTACTTAGTGCGAATTGTCTTAAAGTAAAGAGTACTTAAAAATTATTGAGATAACAATCTTAACAAGATAATTGACCAAGAGATACAAGTGAGAACTTCGCGAAGCTATGAGATGCCAATGTTCAACAATGTACAATACTTTAGATGAGCCAAATTATCTTAATGTAAACTTAGATGTTTAAATTTAATCACATCAACAAGATACCAATATGACCAAGAGACTTATCGCCAAGACAATTTATGATCTCAAGTGCTTGTTGGTGAGTAAGCTTATTAGATGTGAGCAACACAATGCTAGCCACTTTCACAAGTAATAAAATATGAAGATACTTAGGCACTTTACGTTCCAATGATCATTTTATGAGTAACAAGTTACTGATAGGGCAATAGTTAAACAAATTATAACAACAATAATTAAATATCGATTTATCAATGCTTATGATTGCCCAATGTCACAAAAATTGACCCAACCATCAAATAACTTGATAAAATTGAAAGATTAGATGTAGTAATGTCTTTAAGATGTATTTTTAGAGATACTTCAAATCTGATATGTTTATTACAACAACAAATAAATGATAGATCAACAAGCCAATGAAGTTACAACCAATGCCAAAATTGCCTAGAAATAAGAAATTTATTGGAAACTAAAAATTTCAAGTTTCAGACCGTTATTGAGTTTATGCTTCAGAAATTTCAGATCTATGCTAGATCTAAGGTGCCCAAGTGGAAAAAATTGATGAAAATACAAATTTTCCAATTTTAAGCAATTTTGACCATATATCATGTGATTTTAGGGTTTAACTTGTTGATTTAACTGCTGTAATAGAAAAAAGATAAAACTAGGGTTTAGAGGTCAAATCCTAGGCGTTGAGCCTTGTAGAAACACTTACCCAATTGGACAATTTTTTTTGGATGAAGAAGCCACATGAAAATAAAAATTTTAGAGACCTACACTGACAAAACCTCTAAGGAATCAATCTTAAAATTTCAGATTAGGGTTTAGGGCAAACTAGGGAAGAAAATGGCCAAGAAGAGCAAACACTTAGCCAAGGAAGGCCAATGTTGAGGGCTAAGAGGGCTAGGATGGCAGATCAAGGGCTAAAAAGGCAAGATAAGGCTCAAATGGGATAACATTAGGGCTCAGAGGTTGGACGCTAGAGGAGGATGCCCTAAGTCTGAACGACTAGGGTTTAGGGCCTAAAAGGATACGACTAGCCCAAGGGGAAACCGTGGGGATCAAGGTAGGGGGCCAGGGCTCCTAAAGCCTACGACCAGGCCAAAGGAGGCCTTAAAAACCCAGTGCAAAGGCTAGGAGAGGAGGCCGAAGCCTCTATGGCTCATGGTCAGCCCCAGAAGGGCCAAAAATGATGATGCATGAGAGAGAAAGGCTAATGTAGGGGCCTTAGAAGGTGATGCATGTTATGAAACTAGCTCACAAAAAGATAGAAAAGATAGATGACCACCTTATAAATCAGCCTCTTCGAGGGGGCAATGTCCTTTACATTACACAAATGAATAATTCTTGGATGATGCAAATGACAAGACCTCCTTTCTATATATAGGAGTCTAAGGGGTCATAATATAATCAGAGCCGACATAACAATAATATTATAAGGACACAATAATAACAATATGGGGACTACATGGGTACAATATTATAATAAGGGGGTTGTACTAATAACAATAAGGGGTTACACTAGTAGTATAGGGGCCTAACATGCCCCTCTCCTTCAAAAAGTGTTGTCCTCAACACTTGAGTAGTTTAATGCTTCTGTATAAAATTCTTGTCCTCCCATATGGAATCTTTAGTGGGTAAGTTCTTCCACTTGATGAGATACTTTGAAATTGATCGATTTCGTAGCTATCGGGTTATTTTTTCTATGACTATTCCAGGTTCCAATATGATTTTTCCTTCCTCTTCAAGTTTTGGCAATATTGTTTGAATTGAGATCTTCTGCAACTTTTGAATGAGTGGCTACACTTCTTCGTCCTTCTTCCATTCATCCCTTGCTTCATTTATCCAATCTGGTTGGATAATAGAAATAGCACAAAACAATGCTTCCACATCCTCATCCTTTCTTGAGAGTGCATTGGCGACAAAATTTTGCTTCCCTTTTCTATAGATGATGTCAAAGTCATAACCAAACATATTTGTGACCCATTTTTTCTATTCTTCCAAAGATAATATTTGTTCTAAAAAGTATTTAAGACTATCATGATCCACTTTTACCTTGAAGTGTCTTCCCATTGGGTAAGGTGGCCATTTCTTAAGTGCATGTAGTATTGCCAACATTTCCTTCTCATAAATAGCTTGCTTGAGATGTAGCAGTAAAAATACCCAATCACCTACATCAAAACGTTTTTCACTATGATATTGATTTACCTGTTGTTTCATTTGATTCTACACCAAAGTGGCATTATCCTTTAAAAGTTGGAGAACTTGTTGTTGATGCTCGATGTTGTTGGCATTATGATATAGGTGTTGTCCTTGATGGCAACTCACTCAGAGGTATGATACAGGTGTTGTCCTTGATTTCAATTCACTCAGATGACAAATCATAGTGCAGCAAGTCAAGAGAGAGGTATACACAGGTTAACCTTGATGAAAGTGCGTATACATGCGGGTTAGCAGAAGAAAGTGGCGTATATGTACACTCGCAGGTTCACAGAAGGAAAGGTGCGTACATGTTGGAAAACTAAGTTTTGGCTTGTGGTATTGGGTCCATGGTATTTTTGGTATTGGTCCATGGTATTTGGTTTGAAGTGTTGACCCCAGGTATTGGGTCCAAGGTATTGGTTCTACATGGTTTTGGACCATGGTATTGAGAGAGGCCTAAACCTATATAAGGAGAAGATCATTAGGCCAAGAGTGTAAGTGTGCAATTGATGAATATCTGATGAAGTATGAGATGTAGTATGCTGGTTATGGGTTTGTGATGCATGCTTGATATGAACCAAAGAGGACCCTATGCGGTTGGTAAAGGTTGATGGACTGGGATCTTGAAGACTAAAATGTATTATCATTATATGGTATGATCATGAATAGATCTGAATATTGATGCATGTTTTATCCTTTATATCTTATGGTCTAGGTAAATCTAAAGTTGGAAATTACAGTGAAGGTATAGGTAATTATTTTCAGATCTGTACGTGGGTTATCTCTTGTGAAAGGGCGTATACACGCTGGTTTGACACAGTCAAGTAGTGTATACATTATGAAATTTGATATTTCAGGTTGCTGTTGGTTCTAGTGGTTGTTGCAGAGTTCTGGGCTCTGGTCTGTGTTCTGGTGACTGTGTTTTGATGACAGAGTTTCAATGATTCAGTTGTTGGGTGATTTAGAGTTAATGATTGTATTACAGTAGTGATTGTTTTGTATTTATGGATCCAGTTTGAAAATTTTATGAAACATGGTCCCTGGAAGAAAAGAGAAGGTTGTAGCCTTCTGTAGGTCAGCACCTACGTACTAGTACATCAACTAGTACAAGAGCTAAGGGGGTTGTATCTCCTTTCCAGGAGAAGTTGGAGAATGGGAGAAGGTTGTAGCCTTGTGCAGGTAGAAGCCTGCATACTGTTATAAGACTGCACTAGTACAAAAATATTGTAAAAATAAGTTTCTTATTAAAAGAAGATAGAGACGAATTACAGCAGGTGGTTTTCAACCACATTGGGTTTCCACCTTATGTCATGGTGTTCATGTGTGCTTCTTATGTGTGATGATATATTCTGTTTTACTGCACCTGTTTACTGTTCATATGGTTAATAATGTTATGATACACTCATTGAAAATCAACTAACTGAAACATAAATTTACTGGATATACGCTAGTTGCATTAAACACAGTTGCGTATATATGTGGGTATCCTTAACTGAAGTAGCGTATATGAATATGATAATGGAAATGGAAAGATTATTGATTTGCTGATACTTCCCCCCCCTCTCAGTATTATTTCCAACAGATGTGATCTTTCACTTCTTGAACATTTTTCTTCTTGATATGTCCTTCTATCTTGATAGTTTGAGGAGTGGTAATTACAGCCAATGCATTACAAGATATGGTTGGATTCATTTCTTCAATCTTGATGTGATCTTTCACTTCTTGAACCTTTTTCTTCTTGATGTGTCCTTCTATCTTGAGAGTTTGAGGAGTGGTAATTCCTGCCATTGCAATACAAGATATGGTCGGATTCATTTTTTCTTTCTCTAGGGTTGGTTCCCGGTGTATATCCTTTTCTTTTGACGTTCCTTGATCCTTTTCGTCCTCCTCTTCATAATCTATGTGAAATAATTTCTTCTCAGCACACTTATGACCTTTCTTGTAGCAGCTTTGTCCCACCTTCCATGTCTTTCTTCAAATCTTCCATGCCTTTCTTCCAATATGTTTTCATACCATTGATATCTAAATTTTGCTTCAAGATCTTTTACAAATAACCTTGCAAAATTTTTCAATACTAAATATTATCCTCAAGGGCCTAGTTATAGCTCTTCTTCAGCTTGATCCCTTGATCCAACCTGCAAAAATCGAAAAGACAACACCCAAACCCCAAATATATACAAAAAATACTTGAAACCCCAAAACCCAAGTTAAAAAAAATAATTTACAAATTATATCTACACAATTATTCACAAGATCTATAAATATACAAGGGTTTTGAAAAATTTTAAATTTTTGAGAAAAATATTTTTATGGAGTTTTTTCCTTTGAAGAATAGCTAAAAATAATTTAGAAACCCCAATGTATACTAGAGACTTAGCGAAGATTTAATCCACCATATAAATATTCAGAATCCAAACGACAATGATTCTTGCCCAAGTTTGTGAACTTGGAGGCCAAGGACTGAAGTACCTGCAAGCACTATGAGTTTATTTCAAAAATAATTTGTTAGATCACATGGGGAATCAAACCACGTAAGATTAGCCCAAAAATATCAATAACTTGGTTTAATATCTATCTAATGATTTTTTTTTTTACCAATATTCAACACAACATAAAGATGCTCGTAGTCAGTACATACCACAAATTAATAAGTAAGAACACCTTGTATCGCACCACAAAGTATTTATTATGATTGAAAAAATAGTTCCCAGTGGGGCATAGCTACAAATTTAGTTCAACAACAATTTTCTAGCCATAAATGAAGATGCTAGAGACTCAAACGACTCTAATTTATAGATTTATCCTCCAAGTGGAAAAATAATGGCTAGTTTCTTCGATCCTTGTCAAAATAATCTTGTCCATTGATAAACACTTCAAGATCTTTTAATCTTGGCACTTGATTTGTTTATTTTGAGGAATTTTCGAATTTATCTTTTAATTCCATTTTTATTAGGTCAAAATTAATTACTTTGAGCCAATTTCCTCAAAAAATTGACTTTGACTTAACCATGAAGGTCCAAGGGTCCAAATTTTCTTGTAATATACAATATTCCCTTGGTGGAGGACCTTTAAAAATTTATTCTTTTAGGCTGAATTTTTCCACTTGGAGAATTATTTTTCCTAAGACAATTTAATTTTGACTCTATTAATTAATTTTCTAAATTAGGATTTAATTTTATTATGAGAGAAAAATTAATTAATTTACACGAGGGGATTTAATTATTTTTCTATCCTCTGATACATAATATTTTGCATTTACAACCCTCAAAGGGGGATACACATTTGTCTTAGTCCCCCAAGACACATAACCCATCTGCGACACAATATGATCTAGTAGATCAAATGATTTGTAATAAATTAATTAATCCAACTAGCTTAAATTATTCCCAAATCACTTTTACATCAGACTTGACTAAAAGCACTATGACTCACCTAAGTCGGCAATAAATTTCACCCTAGCTTTGGCGTTTAAGTTAGAGGGAAAAAATTCTTCTGATTAGCTATGTCTAGAAACACAGGAATTTAGCGAGGTTAAAAAAACTCCTAGGATGAAATTTGTCATCGAAATTATGGGCTTACCTAGGTTGTTACATATACTCAAGGTCTAATAAGATCATTTACAATATATAACTTGCAGAATGGGTTTACAATGACATGTAAACTGTTGATTGATGACCCAATCTTGTTGAAAAAATTGAGCACTTCCGCTTCCTTGGTTTGACACAATGTTTGCATCATTTGACTCCATATGGGGACATGTTGCTTTGTGAAGTATCGTGAGAACCCCAAAATCCTGCATCCAAGAAAACAAAAGTCCATCAAATAGATATCCATTCAACATCGATGTTGACACCTAATCCGAAAGGATTATTGCAAGTATTTTCAGTTATGCATTTGAAGAAACCAAGAGACCTTGGAATTGCAATCCCAAGAGTCTCTACACGTGTATAAATTCATGATATGGCTAATGCAATAAACAAGTTTATCTGTGGAGTTACCCTCTTGGCTTGACACAATATCTATTGTAAGATAATTCAAATCTTGGTTCAATAGCCCTTCACTAAGGTAGACTCAAGTAGACACACAGATATATATACATATGGGTAGATATGATTCATCTCAAGGAGGAATTCCCTGATTCTAGTGGTCGACACACAAGAAAATGCAACTTAATATTGGCGTTGTAGTAGGAATGAAGAGGAGGAAAGAATAGAAGAAATTCAATGTATAGGGCTGGATAAAACATATAATCCTAAGAAACAAGCTCCAACAAAAGTATAGAAGAATGAGGAGGCGAAAACTCAGAAATAATGGAGCGTAATTTAAGGTTTCTAGCTCTATACCTCATGGACACATTTTGTCACCAAATAGAATTAGTAAATTTGTGCTCACACAGTCACTACGGGATATAAAATAACACAAGTAAATATATCATTTACACAGGTACTGTTTGCTACTTCACAACATACATACAACCGTAAGTGAGAGTGAAACTAGTAGCTTCATTACACAATTTCAGAGGAGGAAAAACATACATGAAAATTATATACAAAAGGGAAAACACAATGCACATTACTCTGCTTGGAATTAACAAAATTGCTTCATTAATCTTTGAAGATAGAGTTCAAATCACCAGTCCATCATAGTTAACACTTGTATAAGCCTGGGTACCTCATGAACAAGCAAATTGAACCAAATGTGGAACTGATTTCTCTGCAAATAGATCTCAGAACTTGAAAAACTAGAATTCGGGCCTCTAGAATGCAGAATTTGGGAAACTTGAAAATGAGTTTATTCCCCCTATTTATAAGGATAAAGGGAGCTTTAAAACAATATTTACAAAATATCTTCAACGATGCTCAAACTGTCTGATCGACTAGTTGTCTCGTCATGCAGTTGTTCTACTGCTCCAAAATGATTAGAACATATTTGATACTTTCTTTAAAATGTGAAAATTACAAAATATCAAAAATTTGGAAACCTAAATGATGGTCACAACAAAATATCTCCATGCCATTCTCTGTGATCGTTTCTGATTAGGCCATGTATCTACCATGGTTTTCTTCCACAATCACTCGGCCTTATGCCTGTCACTTCCCCCTTCACTGCTTGAATTTCCCACTTTTTGGAGCTTGAAGTGATCAACTATGGTGGCCTTGACGCTACTTTGTAATCATAGTTGTTGACCCATCCATCTTCATACACTATAGGCCATACTTATTAGAGTCCATTAGATCTTGCAACTCTCATAAAAGATTGTTACGAAAACAAAAAACTCTGATTGCCCTAAGCTCCTCTTGCTTAAGATCCTTGATCACTTCTCAACCACGGGACCACTGCCTGTGACTAAAGGCTTGAGGCATATGTGGTACAATATCAGAGCCTTCCATCCTCGTAACTTTATTTTAACTAGCATTTTGAAATCAAAAAGTTTCGATGCCTTCAAGCTCCTTTTCTTTTGGCCCTCTTCCTGCTGACCCCATGGGACCCTATGCTGTGACCTTAGACTCAATGCTTGGGTGCTAAGGCCTTTAGGCTCCTATTGGGGGCCTATCTCCCTTTGTAATTCGTGCTTTGCCTTTGGTTCCTCAAATGGCCATGACCAACTACCACATGATTTCAGAGCCCCTTCACTATCAGAAGTTTTCAAATTGGAATTAACATTTGGGTTGTGAAAACCCCAACTTCTGATGGGATCACAACTCTCGGTGATCGACCCTAGCTCTGCGCCCTTGGTTCTTTTAGGTCTTTGTTACCAAACACCACATGATTTCAGAGCTCCTTCCATAATATGTTTTCCCAATAAGAATCAAATTAAATTTATGATGGCCCTTTCCTCTAAAATGCTTTATAACACTTGGATGCTTGGCCTTGGTTCGAACCCTTAGTTCTACTGAGTCTTCGTGACCAAGTGCCAACATACATTGAAGCCCCTCTTCATCGGAAGATTCCAAAAAAGGAATTAAAAGAGTTCTGATGCCACCATCCTTTTAATGAGCTCATCTTATCACTTAGGTTCTTTGGCCAGCCCTGTGCCCTTGGACCCTTTGGTTTTCCATGACTGGGTGGTAGTAAATATCAAATCCCCTTCACCATCGGAAGTTTTCAAATTGGAATTAACCTTGAATTTATGATGACTCCTACTTCCGATGAGATCATATTAGCACTTAGGTGCTCCGGCTAGCTCTACCCCCTTTGTCCCTTTGAGTCTTAGTGACCAACTGCCACCTGATTTTAGAGTTCCTTCCATCAAAATATTTTCAAATGCTAATTAAACCAGAGTTATGATGACCTCTTCCTTCGAAATGAAAACCTTCTAAGTGACATCATGCTGACGTCCTCATTTCCACGTGGTGCCTCTTGGGTAGTGACACTTGTCAACCAGATTAGTCCCTTTGGGTCCTCCAAAATGATGAAACTACCTGCCACTTGGCCTTGTCCCACCACGTCATGCTGATTTAATCTACCATGTCAGCTTCTCAGAACCAACTATCCGTTGCCAGGTGTCTTCTTTTGAGGAGAGAGAAAAGGTCCCTAGGGTCTTTGGATTTTCAAAAGTCTCCTGTGTATTTCCCTTTCCTCCAATATTTCCACGCTGTCAAAAGATGCATTTGTGTAGGAGTTACGAAACTCTGATGTTCTGATGGAAAACACTATGTGGTCCCACTTGTTTTGCATTATTGATCCTTTGGAAAACTTGTTACCAAGTGCCAGTCTATATCACAACCTGTCACATCAAAAATTTTCAAATTGGGATTTACATTGCAGTTACGATAAGCTTCGCTTCCGATGGGATCATAGCTCTCAGGTGCTAAATCTTCCCTTGTCTCTGGGTTTTGTGGATCTCTCATGACCATGTGCCAACATATATCAGAAGCCCCCTTCATTGGAAGTTTTCAAAGAGGAATTAACGTTGGAGTTACAATGACCTCCGCTTTCGATGGGCTCAAAGCCCTTGATGCTCGACCCTTAGCCCTATGCCCTTGGTACTTTGAAGCCTTTGTGACCAAGTGGAAGCTAAATTAGAGCCTCTCTTCATCACAATCGTTTGAAAGAGGAATTAAAATTAAGTTTAGAGGCTTTCAATCCTTTGAAAGAATGACCTCCGATATGCCTTCTCGATATCGGGATCCGATGTGATCGGGTCCCAATCTTCAATGCTTCTCTTTAGATTTGGGCTTTCCTCTTGGCTTTGAAACTTAAGCTTTTGTTTTTAGCCTCCTCCTCAAAATTTCAGCCTTTGATATTTATTCTCCTTTTGGCCTTATGCACTCATTTGACATCATTTGGCACAATTCGAGCAAGATGCAGTAGGTGACAACATTGGCTCCAATTTGGCACAATGCCTTGCTGGCAAGGTGCTGAGAACCTGCAGATTACTAGCCTTCTATCCATTGGGCATGGAGTCATTTTATTCAAGTATATAAAAACAAAAACAAAAACATCCAACACTTACATAATTACTGGTATCTACAATGACTCATAGGTATGTATAGTGGGTGAAAGTGGACCTCTTTATTGTTAGAAGTAAAGCTTGAGAAACTACCCATTCATAGGCATCTCAAGCATTTCACCATCCAAATTTTACAGTGAGAAAGCATTGTTTCCAGTTTCTTCAACAACCTTGAAAGGTCCAAACCATAAAGGATAGAATTTTCCATGTCTTATTTTATCTTCTCGTCTGACATCCAACCTGAACGCCAAATCCCCTTGCTGTAAGGTTTTGTATTTTGCATTTCTATCAAACAAAGCCTTCATCTTTTCATGATACTAAATCAAATTCTGAGTCACCTCAGCTGCTGGATCCTCTTGGCTAGAGAATTTGGCTCTTCATCAACATCTTGTAGAATTTTGGCCACGAGCATTGCTAGTTGTATGGGGAAAGTTGCAGCTTTCCCATACACTATTTCAAAAGGAGATTTTCGAGTTGACCTCTTGGTAGTAAATCTATTTTCACACAAATACAAATTCAATTGTGAGTCCCCATTTTTCTGATTTTTTGATATTGTCGTCTTAAGAATCCTTACCAAAGTTTTATTTGATGATTCAACGAATCCATTCCCCTGTGGATAGTAGCTGGTGGAGTGACCCACAATGATGTTGTACTTCTGGAAGAAACACTAAAACTTGGCAGATTTGAAAAATTGAGCGTTATCAATGATAATTTTTCTTGGGCAATCAAACCGTGCAAGGATATTCTCCGCCATGAATTTGATAACCACAATATTGGTTGCATTTATAGCTACCACTGCTTCCACCAATTTAGTGAAGTAATCAGTGGCCGTAAGGATCCATTTGTGCTGACCGCTGGAGGGCATGTGTATTTACCTAATGAAGTCTAAACCCCACTGTCTAAAGGGTTCTTCAACGAAAATAGGGATTAAAGGCAAAGGTGCTAATTTATGCCTTTCAACAAACATTTGGCACTTCTCACAGGCCCGAACATATCCATGTACCTCACCAAACAACTTGGGCCAATAGAAACCTACATTGAGAATTTTATGGGCGATTGCTCTCTAACTATAATGCCCCTCCCCACACATAGTTATGGAACTCGTCTATCACTTCATGGATCTCTTCTTCAATCAGGTATAAAAGAAAAATCCCCAGTGGGTCTTTCGAATATGCCATTTGAAATGAGAAATTTCTGGCCTTGTAGCCTCAAAGCTCTAAATTTAACTTTATCAAAATTGACTAGAGAACTTAGAAAAAGTAAATAGTGGATTATGTGTTTATAGCAGTGAGACATGAGGTACTTCATTTGGATTTTCTGCATTGAGCTCTTGAACTTGTTCTGTTCCTCTTATCTTTGACTTTCTTCCTCTGTCAGCAAATTCATACCCAAGGATTGGCAGTTTGATTTATAAAATATTTTAGATAATCCCTGTCCTTTGATCAATTTTGTGGGTTTGATCTCCAAGTCGTATTCTTGGATTTCAGCAATCCATTTACCTCTTTTTCCCTCACTGTCCCTATTGTAGCATCCATTGTTATTTAAGTTTTATTTTTAGTTTTATCACAAACTGAAAGAAAAATAAAAAATATGAAAGAAATGGTTGATTTTATATTATTAATGGCTTTTGAAAGTGATAAACCTACGACAATATCTGGGTCATCTGGTCAACAGGCCACAGATCTGACGACAATCACATAGTTAACTAGAATGGGGTTTATTTTGGGAGATCAGACGTGATGGTGTTTCAAATACAGTTTAATTTGCTGAAGTACGGGCCAAATATCGGGTCAGAATATCGAGTCGGAAAGTAATTAGGTTCTATCTTTAAAATCGGACCCGATAAATCATTAAATGGCAGTTTTTATTTCCTAACAGTTCTGTATGATGCCGACAGATATCAGGTCGGTAAGTAATTGGGTTTTGTCTTTGAAATCAGACCCAATAAATATTAGCTGGTAGTTTTATTTCCTATTGGGTCCGTATGGGAGTCAAAGGTGTGTTGAAAAGGCGGACGCGACAGGTTATGAACTAGAGTGTTAATTCTTTTGAGTTCCATGGAAACCGAAGGTTTTCCATTGTCTAAAGGTCATGCAGGTTCAAGAGGCGCGATCAAGCAATAGATTGATAAGTACGTTGAGGTGTGTTGCAGGGGAGAAATAAGCACGAAGATTAATTAAAGCTCAGTCCCTGCAGTTGACCATGACGTTAGCATGGTTGACCGAAATGTGTGGCCAGAAATTATTGTGGGGGTTCGACCTTGTTGAAGTTCCCGTACATTGTTTACCCTCGTGGTGAGCTCCCAAAGCGTTCTTCCCTATGTCGCTCATTCCACATCTTCCACTGCTTTCATCTATTAATTTCCCACGTCACTCACCATACCCTGCCACTTCATCCATTGCTCCATTAAGGCTCAAGGTATAGATTCTAACAACGAGTAACAATCCCCATCATTCTCTAATTTCTATTATTTCTTATTATCTTGTTTTCTTGAAATGAATGAGGTGTTTTTACCCTCAAATGTAATATTTTGTAATAACTTTTACTTTAGATAGTTAGGAGAATAGTTAAGTAGTTTGACAGTTTTGGTGATTACCAATTGTATCATAATGTATAAAAAGAGGAAAAATTACAGAGAAGAGGTTCGAACTTTGGAGAACCCGGAGACTAGGCCACTGTATTCCTGATACAACTATTGATTATTGAAAAATCAAAAGTTTTCCATGCATTGTTAGGTATGATTTTGTGACTTCTCTATTATGTGTCATCAAATGTTTTCTTCCTTTAAGTATGGTAATGAAGCTGCAGGTCTTTATTTGCTTATGTAAATGAAGTTAAAATCCCTTAAAAAGAGCGCTCCTATACTTGAAGTTCCCACCTTTGCAATTCTCCTAAGTTACAGATAGTGGTTTCTGTGTAAGACATCATATTATCTTTAACTTCTTCAAGTGTCACAGATATTAGATTTTGTGTAAAACAACATATTGTCTATGACCCCTATACTTGAATTTCCCATTTCTACAATTCTTCTAAGTTACAGATAGTAGTTTCTGTGTAAGACAACATATTATCCTTAACTTCTCCAAGTGCCATAGATAGTAGATTCTGTGTAAAACAACATATTGTCTATGACTTCTTCAAGATTTCTTCATTCATCATTTATATTCAGCAATCAAATGGCATTTTGAGATTTTTCATGTCACCTAAGTATTGAGGGTTTAAAACCAAGTCTTTTAGGTCCTTCATTTGAGAATACAATATACAATTAAGTGACAAACAAGTGACAATAATTATAAACATTAATGTCTTAAGCACAATTTCTACACAGCCAAGAAATTGGTTTCTTAAGGTACAACATTAATTGGCGCCATTGCCGGGGAGAGAAGATAAGAACACTTTTCCCTGGGTTTTCAATATTTTCCTCTAGTTGTTCAGTGAGGAGGAAATATTTTGTTGTTTTGAACAAAATAAATAACTCTGGCTCCAAAGAGACTCTATACAAGGCCAGACACCTCACAACAAAAAGTTCAAGCCCTTTCAGATCCTTAAAGGCTAGTTTCCAAGAGGGTTGGAAGGCCTAAAGCTCCGCTTACACCAAGTCCTACACTGTCTACACCAGGCAACAGTTCATCACATCTTTCACATTCATCTTTTATTGACCAAGAGTCACCTTCTACATCCAATTCATTCCAAGAACCCAACTGTCAGGAATAGTCTTTTGAGTCTGTTACTTTTTCAGTACTGCTATAGTTGTTCAGCCTGAACCTATAAGTACATTACCACCTTTGCACACTCCATTTACTCCTCAGTCAGGTCCCACATCTGCTGGTAATCAAGGTTCAGTAAATTCAGGAGCAAACATGGCAGCGCCTGCATTTTTGATGAATATGTATGCACCTATTCAATTTCCACAATGATTGAATCAAATGCCACAAGAATACTTGAAGATTCTTCCTCGTTTCATAGGGGAGGATGAACAAACAACAGAGAATCATGTATCAATATTTTGTAATTTTGTAAAAAACCTAAATGTTGAACATCTGGATGTTGTTCTAAGACTTTTTTTCCAATCCTTAGATGGAGAAGCAAGAAAATGGTTTAAATGGCTTCCTAATAACTCTATTACAACATGGGAAGAGATGGAGCGCTTGTTCACCCAGAGACAGGGAGAGAAAAGAGACCATGGGTATTCACTCACAGAGTTTAATGCTATCAAGAAGAAATTTGATGAAAGTGTTGCTGAATTCATCAGAAGATTTAATAAATTGTACAATAGTCTTCTAGTGGAGATTAAGGCCCCTCTTACTGGTGCAAAAATAACTTTTGCAGGGGCTTTTGAGTCAAATTTTGGATTCACATTGAGGGAGAGGAGATCCCCAAACCTTGATCAAATCCAAATAGATGCATTAGAGATAGAAGCAAATATGGTGGCTGCAGGTAAAACACCAGATACACAACCTATCCAAGATAATGGAAAGGCTAAAGTAGAATCCTCTCAAGATCAAACATTAGAGGATATGAGTAATGTAATTAGAAATTTGTCTAATAAATTGATTAAATTGGAAATAGAGACTAAGAATTCTCAGAGACAAGTACAACAAAATAGAAATTTTAATCCTCAATATAGAAGATAACCTTTGCAAATTTTACAGAGGGAGAGAAAAGATCAATATCAAATTCAAGCACCACTGTATATAAAGACAGATCCTGATGGAGTACTAGAGCATTCTAGGGATCATGATGACCATATTTTCACATTGTCTGTAGTAGATGAAGATGAACTAGGTGTTGAGGGAGGAGAATATAGTGAAACCGATGTCATCTATGATGATAATTAAATTGATGAATGTTGGAAGCGGTTTTCTGATTTTACTACATAAGAAATATGACTTGAGATTAAGGAAAGGATCTAGAAGTCAAGAAGATGAAGGTAAACAACAAGTTCCAGCTCCCTTGCAAAAGGTGACTCCACAAGAACAAGAACCACAACCTGAAAAACAATTGAATAAAGGAAAGAAGCAACAAAATACAAGTAGCAAGACTCAAATGCTTCAAGGTGAGTCCTCTCAAGACAAAAGTGAAAAAATTCCTTTAGAGAAACTTGTTTCCATTCCACAAGAGATTTCAGTCATGACGAAAAGTGAAGATGCGAATGAAAGGAATACTAAATAGAGTCATGTGTTCAGCTTCACCAAAGAGTTAGAGAAGACTAGAATTCAGGTACCCCTCATAGAGTTGGTTAAAACACCAGATTATCAAAGAGAAATTACAAAGTTTATTAATCTATCTTAGAATGTGAATATAAATGACATTGTGAATTTGCAAGAAGATAAACCAGTAGTGGTTTTTGGTTCACATGTGGAGGAGGAAGATTCTTCAACACCTCCTTTCTACATTTCTTTATTGGTTCATGATTTACTTTTGGGCAATTGTATGTTTGATTTAGGAGCCTCACATAACCTTATGCCATTATCAGTGATGAAACAACTAAACCTACAAGTTACTAAACCTTACATAGACTTGTATTCTTTTAATTCACATAAAGTCAAGTGCCTGGGGGGCATTAAAGATGTGGTGGTGTCACTAGCCTAGATTCCAGCCAAAAATTTGGCAATAGATGCAGTGGTAGCAAATATCCCTGCTCGATTTGGAATGTTACTATCTAGGTCATGGGGGGCTAAATTAGGTGGTGTGTTGAAACTAGATTTTTCTTGTTCTGTCATACCAATTTTTAGTGGGGAAGAAAGGAGGCTATACAGAGAAACAATATTTATTATAACAATCACAAATAATGAAGCAAGTAATTCACCTATATATAGCTAGGAAAAGGACGACTTCCTTGCTTCATGCTGCATGACAATGCAGAATTGGCTGAAGATGACCAGAGGTAGCTTACTTTAGCCGGTGTAAATACATAGTTGCAAGCAAAAGGGGTGTGGAAGTGCTTTTTTGATGGAGCATATTCTAAAGAAAGAATAGGGGATGGTTTCCTTTCACAGGATGATGGTCTTTAAGTTCATCAGTTGGGTGTTGGACATAGAGAAGAAAACCAGCAAGTGGGAAATGTTGGAAAACGATATGTTGAGCCATTTATCATAGCAAAAGAGGCTATCTTATGTAAAAAGAAAGCTGATAAAGAGATTGTTTATCATTGCATTGAAGAACACAATGATGCCCATGGATCAGAGGTAAACAATCTATTTGAAGTTGACCATATGTCATGTTTGGTCAATTTGGTGTGTTCTAAATTGTAATATAAATTGTCAATCCAGGAGTCGTCAACTGTCGAAGTGAAGTGCACTATCTATGCAAGATAACCATTTTCTTATTTCTTTGTCGTTTTTAGTTTTTAGTTTGTTTTTGGATTTATCTTCTTGTTGATTCCCTAATGTGAGATGGTGTGTGTGAGATGGTGATTCTAGTAATCGAGTATGGACAAATGTATTCAATGAATAATTTCCAAACTTCAAAGTGTTCCAAAGGTGTTCAAACTTTACAATGATGAAATCAAGATGTGCCTAGATTCTAATCAAAATAGTGAACTATGACTATGGAACCTAGTATCCTTGTTGCTGTTATAAAGAAAAGAAAAGACTGAACTCAAAGCAATTTAAAGACTGTAAGCAAAGTAAACTAATCATATCACATCAACTCATTTTTGACCCCTCACTATTTGACTCGCTCTGGCTATAGGAAGTAGTCATACACAAATTGAATGATCTGATATCTAAGTTGCATGAATTAAAACTAAGATTAAGCTACACATTCACTCTACAATCCTTCATCATTGATAACTGAAGAATGATATGAATAGTCTAATCACTAACTTGCAGAAAAGTAAATGAACAAAGCAAAACTAAAGAAATAAGTAGTGCTAGAATTAAAACCAATAAAACAAATCAGCAGTAGGACAAGATAATCCCATCATGTCGTTAGTCATAAAAAATTATATGCATTGCCCGGGCTTCCTATTAGAACCTGAAATGAAAACACTGATCAGTTGACAATCAATTAAAAGCATAAAAGAACTTATGAACAACAAACAACATGAATACCATGAGCAAGTTAATATATACAACAAGTATCTATGGTATCAAGAGCGTAAAATGAAGAAAAACATAAAAATATACATCAACTATAGGACCTTGGTGTACAAGGGCCCTCTGCACCCTCGGTCAATCAGAACCAATAACAAAATTGAACGCAAAATCAGTGTCTTCTCATATATTGCAAAGTAGTTATGAAATAGAGACTAAGTCTCGGCTCGAAGGCTTGTACAACAGTCAAGTTTACACACAACAACCACTAGCCTATATGCATATGAAGATGCGTTATTTATAGCAGAAAATACATAACTAATTAACACGGTCTGCGCTGATAGCTAAGCACGTAAAAGACCAGAATCAAAATTATAGCAACATGTTAGCCGTGGGCAGTAAATCCAAGAGATCGTTTGTTGGATTCGGTCCCTGAGCAGTCCCTAGGTGTTAACACACCTCCTAAAACTCAGGACCTTGCCACACAATCCTCCTCATGCTGAAAACAGAGTCGTGCCACCGCTTAACTCCTTGTATTGACCACCGTTTGACCGGACTTGACCGCAGGCTTCTGTGGATGATTTGGCTGAACCAAGGGGACACGTTCCATGTCCACGTCCTTTATAGCTTGCCCATGTGGCTAAGTTCTTCAATAGACACCTGTAGCATATAGTTTAACAAAAAGGCTACGGAAACTGATTCTAGCTGTGGAAAGTGACAGATTCCGCAGATGGTTGAACAAAAATCTAAACCAAATAGCAGTCACAAAACATAGTTAGGAAACCATTTATATACTCATTTTAAACTATTATGCAATGATTTGATAGCTTAGAGGTTCAGGCAACTGGAGAAAAAGGCTAAAAAGGGATGTAGGGAAGGTGTAAGTTTAGGACTCAACATGTCATATACTGATGTGAAAAATTTTCTTTTATTTCCTGAGGTCATAATTACAAATTATTTTCAATCAAAGCTCAAAGATGAAAAGTGGAGACATAAAAGTGACATAGATCATTTTCTTAAAGATGTTGTTGATTGTTATATTGAGCATATTATCCCAATAAAAGGTTTATTCGAGCAATAAACTTCATACATAGAGATTTTTTCTTTTGGGGCTGATCAGGACCATATTTTTTCTTATACTTTTGAAGATCTTGTGGTAGATTACATGGAGAAATTTATTAGCAGCCTACGCATACCATTTTGTGGATATATTCCTAATTTTTGTTGTGAATTTCCCTTATGCATAGTTTATTTTCTGTTCAGGATGAATTGTATTTTCAAAATTCTCTGGAAAAATGGTTCTAGATCAAGCACTCAAATGCTAACCTGGTGCCATTGGAAGATTGACTTCACTTGATTAAGATAAATCATGTACATAGGTAGGAACCTGTACATAAATAAACTTAGGCGTTGAGCATTTGGTTTCCAGTTTCAGTTATTTAGTTTAATTTTAGCTGATAAATAAGTGTGACTGTCCTAGTTGGAAACCGATTTGCAGAGGTTTCAGATTTTAAGAATATCAGGTTTTAGTCTTTCAAATTTCAGGGTTTTCAGAATTTTGGACTCCATGCCCAACTAAGGCTACTGCCATAAAATTTGAATTGGTTAAGCAATATATGACTCCATGCCCAAGGTGAAGGCACTGATATGCGTTCTTAGTGCTTCTGTGGTAAAAGTACTATCCCCAGGTGGAGCCAGATGTTGTAGCATCCATTGTTATTTAAGTTTTATTTTTAGTTTTATCACAAAATGAAAGAAAAATAAAAAATATGAAAGAAATGGTTGATTTTATATTATTAATGGCTTTTCAAAGTGATAAACCCACACGAAGATTTGGGCCATCTGATCAACAGGCCACAGATCCAATAACAATCGCGTAGTTAACTAGAATGGAGTTTCTTTTGGGAGATCAGATGCGATGGTGTATCAAATACAGTTTAATTTGCTGAAGTTTGGGCCAAATATCTGGTCGGAATATCGGGTCGGAAATTAATCAACTTCTATATTTACAATCGGGCCCGATAAATCATTAAATGGCAGTTTTATTTCCTATCGGTTCCGTATGATGCCGACGGATATCAGGTCGGCAAGTAATCAGGTTTTGTCTTTGAAATTGGACTCGATAAATCATTAGATGGCAGTTTTATTTCCTATCAGGTCCGTATGGGAGTCAAAGGTGCGTTGAAAAGGCGGACGTGATAGGTTATGAACCAGAGTGTTAATTATTTTGAGTTCTGTGGTAATCGAAGGTTTGCCATTGTCTAAAGGTCATGTAGGTTCAAGAGGCACGATCAAGCGATAGCTTGATAAGTACATTGAGATGCGCTGCGGGGGAGCAATAAGCACGAAGATGAATTAAAGCTCAACCCTCACAGTTGACTGTGACGTTAGCATGGTTGACCGAAATGTGTGGCTAGAAATTACTGCGGGGGTTCGACCTCGTTGAAGCTCCTGTACATTCTTTACCCCCGCGGTGAGCTCCCAAGGCATTCCGCCCTACGTTGCTCATTCCACATCTTCCACCACTTTCATCTGTTAATTGCCCACGTCACTCACCATACTCCACCACTTCATCCATTTCTCCATTAAGGATCAAGCTATAGATTCTAATAGCGAGAAACAATCCCCATCATTCTTTGATTTCTATTATTTCTTATTATCTTTTTTTCTTGAAATGAATGAGGTGTCTTTACCATCAAATGTAATATTTTGTAATAACTTTTAATTTAGACAGTTAGGAGAATAGTTAAGTAGTTTGATAGTTTTGGTGATTACCAATTGTCTCATAATGTATAAAAAGAGGAAAATTTACAGAGAAGATGTTTGAACTTTGGAGAACCCGAAGACTAGGCCATTGTATTTCTGATACAACTGTTGATTAATGAAGAATCAAAAGTTTTCCATACATTGTTGGGTATGATTTTGTGACTTCTCTGTTATGTGTTATCAAATGTTTTCTTCCTTTAAGTATGGTGTTGAGTCCCAAAACTGCATCTTTCCTACACCTTTTTCTAGCTTCTTCCCATTCATCTGAACCTCCTAAGTCATCAGTATCATTGCATATTAGTTTAAAAAAGGGCATTTAAAGTGGTTTCTTGACTATGTGTTTGTGTTGCTATTTGAACTAGATTTTTGTTTATAAGCTGCGGAATCTTGTCACTTTCCACAGCCAGCCCAACTTTCCGTAGCTGTTTTGTCAAAGTCTATATTGCAGGTGTCTTCAGGCGAATCAAGCCACATGGGCAAGTTGCAACTGACGTGGACATGGACCGAGTCCTATTGACTCAGTCGAATTCATCAGAAGAGGCCATAGTCAATGGTTGGCAAAGCGGTGGTCAACTTAAGAGTCCTAAGGTGATAAAACTCTATTTTTCACCACGTGAAACTTTGCGTGGTTGTTCCTAAATCTTGGGGGACAATTTAACACCTGTGGACTGCTCCATGAACCAGATCCAACAGCCAACTTCCAAAGATTGAATCCTCACGGTAGCCATAGTGCTAAATCTCGGGACGTGGTTGTTTACGTGTCTTGTATCAACACAGAATGTAGGAAAACAGTTATGTCATCCTCTGTTATAAATAATGTGTTCTCATACGCATATTAATTAGATTTTTGGTAGTATAATTCTGACTATAAACGAACCCACTGTGCCGTAACTTTATCTATGTGTTATGACTGCATTTTAATACATGAGAAGACTCTGTTTCTGAGCTCAATTCGTGGTTGATCGTTGATTGTCCTAGGATTGTGCAGAGGGCCCCTGAACAGGCCGAGGTATTGTTTATTACTGTAGAGTTTCATGCTTTATTTCTTTATGTTCCTTATGCCATAATCATTCACTTGTATATATCACATTTCTTATGGTATTAACGTTTGATAGCTATCCATAGCTTTTCACATTTTATATGTTGTTAACTGATCAATGCTTTTGTTTCAGGTTACAATAGGAAGCCCAGGCATTTGCACATAGTTTTCTAATGACTAATGACATGGAATTATTCTTGTCCTTCTGCTGATTTTCATTTCATTTAGTTTTTAGTTCTAGAACTGTGTTATTTATTTCAGTTTTGCTCATTTACTCTTCTGCAAGATAGATATTAAATTACTCATGTCATTTTCAGTTACCTCCTAAAGCCAGAGCGAGTAAAATGGTGAGGGATTGAATGAATGCGTAGTTTGATATTAGTTTATTTTTCTGCAAGTTAGTTATTGAATTGCTCATGTCATTTTCAATTACCTCCTAAAGCCAGAGCGAGTAAAATGGTGAGGGATTGAAGTATGAATGCGTAGTTTTATATTAGTTTATTTTTCTGCAAGTTAGTTATTGAATTGCTCATGTCATTCTCAATTACCTCCTAAAGCCAGAGCGAGTCGAATGGTGAGGGATTGAAGTATGAGTGTGTAGTTTGATATTAGTTTTATTTTTTGCAAATGAGATATCAGATTGCTCAAGTTGTTTATGATTACCTCGTAAAGCCAAAGCGAGTCAAATGGTAAGGGGTCAGAATATGAGTTGATGTAATGTGATTTTAGTTTACTTTGCTTGAAATTCTTGGATTTCTTTGAGTTCAGTTTTTCTTATATTTTCATGGCAACAAGGATAATGGGTTTCATGGTCACTAGCTCACTATTGTTTAATTAGAATAGTGGCACATTTTCACTCTCTTTCAGGAATTAGTTTCATCATTGCATGTTTTAAAACCTTTTTTAAAAAAGTTTGAAGTTTTGAAAATCATTTTAAAAGACATCATTGCCTTGAACATTTATATCGTACTTGTCTTTTAGAATTTCCATCTCACATTAGGGAATTAATAGAAATAGACCCAAAACAAAACAAAAACTCAAAAACGACAAAAAAATAAGAAATAGGTTATCTTGCACATATAGTGTGCTGCACTTCAATAGTTTACGACTCCCGGATTGACAATTAATACAGCAATTTAGGACACTCTAAATTGACCAAACATTTTGGCGCTGTTGCCAGGGAAGTGTAACTAGGTAGCCAATTTCCTATAAAAAAAAAACAATAAAAAGAAGGGAAAAATTGATAACTTCTTGAGGTATGCTCTCCTCTTGCACTTAGTGTGATCTGGAGGATTAGAAAAGAGAGTTATTGGTTCAATAATTTCTTAAGTATGCTCTCTTCTTGCACCCAGTGTGACCTAGAAGATCAGAAAGAGAATTATTAGCCCAACTTAAAAATAAAAAAAATGACATGCATAGAGCAAGAGATTCTAGGGGAAGGTTTATAGCTAGAGCCACGAGTTCGATTTTCACAACTCCATCTTCTTCAAGGCATAGACAAGATTCACCACCATCTACTCCTAGCCTTAAGATCCCTGGAATTCTAGGAGCAATAGTTGAACTAGAGGATTCTCCTACACTATCTATGAAATCTCATTTAGAAGAAGACCCTTTCTTTACTTCTATAGGAGAGCATATTGTAATTAAAGAAGTAGAATCACTTGAAGAAGAAAAGGAAGAAACTCCCTCTCATCCTCCCTTGATAGAAGAACCAGAGGACTCTGAGGACTCTGAAGAAACTATCATGACAGAGGAAGTAGTAGATGGATTCAGAGGTAGAGGTAGAGGTAGAGGAGGAAATAATGGAGGCAACAATGGTGGAGGTGGAGGTAATAATGGAAGAAATAGGGAATGAGACAACTCGTTTGGATTCCCTATAGTTGATGAGGAAACCCACACAACAATGAAAAACATCTCACCATCTATCCTCCCCAAATTTTATGGATTACGAAGTGAGGATCCTGAAAAATTTCTGTTTGAGTTTGAAGTCGTGTGCCGAACCTATGACTATATGGAAGACTCTCAAAAACTCAAACTGTTTCCTTCAACATTGAAGGGAGCCACTTTGAAATGGTTCATGGGATTAGTCACCCAATCTATTAGGAGTTGGAATGATATGAAACAAACATTTTTGGATAGATACCTGGACTCTTGCATGCCCACCAATCACAAGGATGAGGTATTCAAAATGGTGCAAAAAGAGGATGAAAATTTGCAGGATTTTACTTGAAATATTTCAATACAACTTAAAAAGAGAAAAGATGAGCAACTTAGATGAGGAAACTTTGAAAGCCCTTCTATTAAAAGCCACCATAGATGAATGGATAGATATTTTAAAAATTATGGGGAAGGGAGACATTTCTCAACTTCCACTTCATGACATAGCAGAACTATGTGTCCATCTCTCAAGGGGAAAATCTAAAACAGGAAAAGGGCCTAGAGATCCTTCTCTTATCAGGGCAAACAAATCTGCAACTGGATCAGTAAGTAGGCAGAAATTGGCAATATGCTTGATGAGTTCAGAACTGATATCTTAGGGAGTCTTAGTGAACAACTAGACACCCTTAAAATTCAAAACAAGTAGAAAGTAGAAACTGATGCTCTAGCCATCTTTTGTTTGAAATGTAGGAAGAAACATGCTCTAAGGGAATGCCCCTTGGATGCAAAAGTTGTAGAAACATGTATGATTTTCTCAGAGAATCATGAAACCAAGGATTGTCCTTCAATTCCTGGACTCAAAGCTGTCTTTCAAGAAGATCCAAATTCAGTAGAATCTCTTTGTTTTGTTACAAGAAGACCTTGGCAGGGGCAACAAATTCAAGGGTTTAACAACCCTATGAATTTTCAACCCCCACCAAATTGGAATCCTTGGCAACAACCTTGGCCCCAACCTCAAAATCCATATCAGTCATGCGTACAAGGTATGCAAAATCCTGATGGGAGATTTGCTCAATTTTATCAATATCCTCCATCTTTTCAGAATCAACAAGCTCCACAATTCCCAAATCAAAACCCACAACTTTCATTACCATTTCAACAACAACAACAACCTTCTCAACAAAATCCAAATCCTCAACTCATGCTTCCATTCCAACAAAAGACAAATCAACTTCCAGCTCAGCCATTGCCAAATCCTAACAATAAAAATCCTCAGAATACTTACATGATAGAAGGACAAAAATTTCCTACCTATATGATTGTTCCTCTCAATGATGTACAACTCAGGTCCGATAGAGTTTTAGAAAAACCTTCTATAGATGTCCAAGAGTAAGATACCTCTAAGGAGGACTCTCTTAAAGTCAATAAAAGTTCTGAGGAAGCATCTCTTCAAAACTCAAACATTCAAAAAGAGAAAGAAAAGTTAACCACCACAACTCCTATAGTTGAGCAACCTACATCTTCATCCACACCTCCTTTCCCTGAAAGATTACAAATTGAAAAAGGGGTGGAAAAAAAAATCTTGTTGCCTAACTATGATTTTCTAGATGAATTAAAGAATGTTTGTATCAATATTCCCTTGCTACAAGCCATTAGAGAGTTTCCTATTCTAGCAAAAACAATAAAGGAGTTGAGTCTCAAAAGACCAGGAAGGAAACCAAGAGATACAAGAAGAATCCACCTGGTAGGAAAAATTGCAGATATCATGATGGGAAAAATTACCATGTAGAAGTATGTAGATCCAGGTAGTCCAATTGTCAAGACACATATAAATGGTATAGAAATTCCAAACGAATTGATTGACTTAGGGGCTGCTATCAACATTATGAGTAGACAGACTATGGAACAGCTAAAACTTCCTAATCTTCTTTTTACACCTAATTTACTGCAACTTGCAGATCGATCAATTATCAAACCAGATGGTATATTAGAAGATATTTCAGTCTCCTTAGATTCTTGGGAATATCCAGTAGATTTTATGATTTTGACTCCCAAGAGTAATCTAGGAGGGCACCCACTTATCTTAGGAAGACCTTGGCTAGCCATAGTTGATGCTTTCATTAGTTGTAGATCTGGGGATATGTACATTTCTAATGGTAATTCGACAAAGAAATTTAATTTGTATCCTCCAGCAAAAGCAATCACAGAAGTAGGAGACAATGAATGGGTCAATGATGAGGGCACTATACAACCTGTCTTTACCATTTGTGAAATCAGTGAGGATAGTCAAATTCTGAACGCATTAGAAAATTTTGAGACATCTTCAGAATATGACCCCACACAATTTCAGTTGGAATCTGACATTGAATATTTATCATCAAGACAAATGTCTCTTTACTCTATGGAATAATTCAGTAGTTCCGCCATTGAGATTTTTCCAGGTAAAACATTGAATAACAGCAAAAATTTGGATAAGTCACAATAGGAAAAACTAACCAAAATCTTGCAAATACATTCTACTGCATTTGCATGGGAGTATATTGACATGAAAGGTATTGATCCTAAGACTTGCATCCATCACATCTACATTGAGGAAAACAATAGACCGTTCAGACAACCTCAGAGAAGGATGAATCCAAACCTTAGGGAGATAGTGAAAGAAGAGCTCCAAAAACTACTCAATGTAAACTTCATTTATCCAATTTCAGATAGCCGATGGGTTTCTCCTTTGGTTATAGTACCTAAAATGAATGGTAAATGGAGGGTATGCATTGATTACAGGGAATTGAATAAAGCAACTTTGAAGGATCACTTTCCTTTGCCTTTTATCGATCAAGTATTAGATACATTAGCAGGCAAAAAGTACTTTTCATTTATGGATGGTTTTAGTGGTTATAATCAAATTCAGGTAGCACCTGAGGATCAAGATAAGGCCACATTTACCTGTCCATGGGGAACTTTTGCCTATCGAGTGCTTCCTTTTGGATTATGTAATGCACCCGCAAAATTCCAAAGAGAAGTACTAGGAATTTTTTCTGATCTAATCCATGATTGTGTAGAGGTATATATGGATGATTTTATAGTTTATGGTAATACATTTGAAGAGGCATTAGAAAATTTGGAAAAAGTACTTATAAGATGTAAAGAAACGAACCTTTCATTAAGCCATGAAAAATGCTTTATGATGTTTACTGAAGGTATTGTTTTGGGACATCACATTTCAGGGGATGGGATTAAAGTTGATAGGTCGAAGGTTGAAGTCATCTCCAAGTTGCTTATTCCAAATTGTCAAAGAGATGTTAGAAGTTTTCTAGGATTTACTGGATAGAATAGAAGATTTATAGAAAACTTCACTAAAATAACATCTCCACTCTTCAAACTGCTTACAAAAGACTGTGAATTCAAATGGGATCCTGATTGTCAATGAGCCTTTGAAAGTTTGAAAACAAGAATATCTGAAGCACCCATCTTGAGAGGACCAAATTGGAAACTCCCTTTCCATATTTCTACAGATGCTTCAGATATAGCTCTAGGGGCTGTGTTGGGTCAAAAGGATTTAGTCCCTTATGCCATTTACTATATTTGTAAAAATTTGACTCCCATCGAGTTGAAATACACTGTAACTGAAAAAGAGTTTTTGGTTGTTGTTCATGCAATCAATAAGTTTAGACATTATATAATAGGCTATGAAACTTTTATCCATACTGATCATTCTGCGATTAGATATCTAATGAACAAACCTGTTACTAATGGCAGAGTGACAAGATGGCTCCTACTTTTGCAAGAATTCAATATTACTGTGTTGGATAGACCAGGGAAACAAAATACAGTAGTTGATTTCTTGTCTAGGATCCAGAATACTAAAGAAGATTCTCCTATAGAGGATACGTTTCCTGATGAATATTTGTTTGCAGTAACTACTAAGACCCCTTGGTATGCAGATATTGCTAACTATTTGGTTACAGGAAACTGCCTCCACATTTATTTCCAAGCAAAAGAAGAAAAATTATTCAGGAGAGTTCGAAATATTCATGGATTTATAACGAATTGTTTAAAACAGGGCCAGATCTTGTGATCAGAAGATGTGTTAGGGAAGATGAAATGGCAGACATTCTCAAAGCATGTCATGATGAACCATGTGGCAGGCACTTTGCTGACAAAAGGACAGCCTATAAAATTCTCTCTTTGGGATTTTTTTGGCCTTCCCTCTTTAAAGATGCAAAACAATATGTCAAAATGTGCGACAGCTGCCAAAGAATAGGGAAACCTACCCTTTCAAATGAAATGCCATTGCAACCACAGGTACTCATCGAACCCTTTGAAAAATGGGCTTTAGATTTCATTGGACCTATTAATCCGCCATCTAAGCAAAAGAAGTATATATTGGTATGTACTGATTATGTCACTAAATGGGTAGAAGCCAAAGCGTTAGTTTCTGCTACTGAAAATTCAGTTGTTAATTTTCTTTATGAGGATATTTTTACTCGCTTTGGTGTTCCAAGAGAAATTGTGACAAATCAGGGAAGCCAATTCACATCCAACCTGGTGGAGAAGCTGATGGAAGAATACAAAATCAAGCACAGAAGATCTACTCCTTACCATCCGCAAGCAAATGCTCAAGTGGAGTCTACAAACAAAGTTCTTGAAAGTATCATCACCAAAACTGTTCATCTACATAGAAGAGATTGGGCAGAAAGGCTTCCTGAAGCCTTGTGGACCTACAGAACTACATGGAGAAATACAATAGGACATTCTGCCTATGAACTTGTTTATGGGAAAGAAGTCCTGCTCCCCATTGAGTTCCAAGTCAAAACCCTCAAGATGGCAGTTCGGTTGGGGATGGATCTATCAGAAGCCCAAAAGCATAGAATGGAGCAGTTGAATGAGCTAGATGAGATCAGACAAGAAGCAATCCTAAGAACTGATCTAGTTCAATATCAAAGAGCTAAGTGGCATGACAAATATATCAAAGAGAGAAAGTTTCAAGAAGGAGACTGGGCATTGCTATTTGATTCCAAGTTTAAAGACTTTAAAGCCAAATTTCAGACTCATTGGCTTGGGCCATATGAGATTGCTAAAGTCTTTAGCAATGGAGCAGTAAGAATCAAGACCATTGATGAATTTCAAACTCCTCTTATTGTGAATGGCCACAGATTAAAGATCTATCATAAGCCACTCTTAAAAGAGGAATTTGTCAAAATGTTTCAAGATAATTTTGCAATAAGGCTGGTGAAGAAGAATATTTCTTCTCCACTAGCCTAGCCTTTTTTCTTTTCTTTAAAAAAAAAAAGGAAAAAAAAAATTGTATAAGCCTGAAAACCAATCACTGATTGGCAGTCTTATAGAGAAAACACACGGTGAAAATTAGGAACTCCTGACACCCTATGTTTTCCAAAAAAAAAAAATCTCTTTCTCTTTCTCACTGTCTATTCCATTCCATTTCATTTCCATCCCACTCCATCTCATTTCCATTCCACATCACTTCATTTCATTCGACTCCATTTCATTCATTTCATTCCATTAATAAAAAATTTTATGACCATTTTCATCCATCAGTCATTGTTTATACATCTCATTCATTTATAAGATTGTTGGGTCAGTTTTCGCAGCTAGAGTCAATTTCCGCAGCTGCTCACTGATTCCACAGCCAGTTGTGTTTCTGCAGCCACCACTCTGTTTTTCAAAAATTTACAGTCAGATGTTAGTTCAACAATCATGAAATCAAATGCAGGTATGAAGACATATTATGAAGACATGAAGCATTTAAAAGTATCAACGAGGAGCAACTGATTGAAGACCAGTGAAAATTGACAAGAATTCCAAGGTATGAGTAAAAATTTATTTCAAATGGCATTCAAACACATTTTTACATAGTTATAAACCATGGCTCCATAATATGCAATGATTGTGTTGATAACTCCATAACCGTTCCATGATCTCTATACGGTTCCCCCACAATCCTTGCATTCAATTTTAAACGGCCTTATAATCAAGCCTCTGGCCTTCACTCGTGTTCGGCTATACTTTGATCTTCTACCTGTAATTATGGAATGTGGTTGATTTGACTACGGCTTCTCTCAGCCGCACAAAATCCGCAGCCGTTTCATAAACGTGCTTGCGTCTACTCTACAACCACCCCATTTTAAATACTGCCGAATGCACCTTACTCCCCCCTACTGTTCTATTGACCTCATGGCTGCATTTCCACCGTGCTCACATAAGCCTTCACCCCATTTTGTTCTTTGTTCCGCTTCATTCTGTGTACCTATTCTCTAATATCCACTTACAGTCACTGGTCTCCCTCATAAACCCTGTTCATCTCCGTTAATTCAGCCGTCTTACCTCTGGTAAACCTCCTCACGCAGACGAGTTTGAAAGAACAGAAGGAAGGATGGGTCGGTTGTTGAGGGCAGAACTAGAGGGACCCAAATTTATGGAAGGATACCCGCAAGTGAAGGACATACTGAAAAAGGCAAAATGGCTTCGATTTATTCAAAAGTTTAAAGGCTACCATAAGGAGGTTACAAAGGCTTTTGCAAGGTCTTTTGACGGACTGGAGGTGGAAATTGGGGACCTCAAGTTTACAGTGACCGAGGCATCCATAGCAGCTGCTACAGAACTTCCCCAAGAAGATGAACGCTGGTTTAAGAACAAGAACATTGGAGATGAAGCTTGGAGAGTGATCCTACGTAACCCAGGTATGGATGTCACTATTTTCAAAAAAGGAATTTCTATCCATGCTTTAAAAGAAGAGTGGGCTAGTTTACTGTTGGTTATTCAAAAGTTTATCACCTGTGAGGGGCATTTTGGGGCAATGTACATGTATCATACACGACTGTTAATGAATTTCCTAGACAACCAGACCCTCAATCTGCTATACTTCTTACTAAACAGTTTGAAAAAGATGTCTGTGGTCGTCCAAAAGCATCTGGGGGACGTAGAACCACATTTGTATCACCATGGTCTCTTGAAAATCTTGATAGAAAAACAATTAAAAGAGAAAAGGGACACCTGGGAGCAATTTTTAATTAGAAATTTCTTTGAAGAACCCCAAGAAACCCCTAAAGGCAGTACATCAAAAAGAAGTAGAAGAAAGAGAACAGGGATAATACTCAAAGCACTCCTACTAACACAGTTGAAAGAACTAGTAGAGAAGAAAGACTGTCTAAAAGGAGGAAGGAAAAGACCGAGGGTAAAAAGCCAACAAAATCAAAAGAGAAAAGAAGCATTGAGGTTGTGCATCAAACCCCTTCCTCAGAAGAAGACCATCAAGTATTGTCTGAGAGACTAGTTCACCTTCAGGAACAGTTAGTTATGGCCAAAAAGAAAGGAAAAGAAAAACAGAAGGAAGAAGACAGTACTCCACAGTATGTAAGAAGAAGCAGTAGGCTTAAGGGAAAATGGAGAAAAGCACAAACGAAAGGACCCCATTTTATTGATTTGGGAGGAGAAACACCTGAACAAACTCTAGCTGGCCGTAGTCCACCTCATTCTCAACCAAACGTTGAAACTAGCCCTCAAGATGTTGACATGAGTCCCTTTCAGCCATATTTTGAAGTCGATTCTCCTCCACAGCATTTTGGGGACAATCCAAGGAAGACGGCACCCGAAATATATCCAAGGCAGCAAGAGGTGTATGATTACATAGAATCCTTAGAAAGAACAGCCACGGGTCCCAGCACTTCATCCACTCAGCCTCACATAGCACAAGAAGCTCTAGTCCAATCGTTGAGACGAGAAGTCTTTGAGTTGGAGGTTTTAAATAGACATATTAAAAATGAAAATGAAGCACTAAAAGAGCATAGCAAACTGGACAAGATCATCCATGATAATACCATGCTACATCTCGGGCTCTGGCAGAAAAAGAATAAGAAATTGAAGAAAAAGTGCAAGAAGATAAGTAGAGCATTGATCAATCTTAAATTCAAATGCCTGATGAAGAAACTCAGGATGCTAGCAGCACCAAGAAAGAGAGGAAGAGGGCTTGATGTACTGGCAGAAGCTTCAGAACATATGATTTGAAGGAGGGATATTCAAAATTTTGGTTGCATGAGGACATGTAGCACCTTCACAGTGGGGGTATGTTGAGCCCCAAACTTGCATCTTTCCTACACCCTTTTTCTAGCTTCTTTCCATTCATCTAAACCTCCTAAACCATCAATATCATTGCATATTAGTTATAAAAGAGCATTTAAAGTGGTTTCTTGACTATGTCTTTGTGTTGCTGTTTGAACTAGATTTTTGCTTATCAGCTGCGGAATCTTGTCACTTTCCGCAACTAGCTCCACTTTCCGCAGCCATTTTGTTAAAGTCTATATTGCAGGTGTCTTCAAGCGAATCGAGCTACATGGATAAGTTGAAAACGATGTGGACATGGACCGAGTCCTATTGGCTCAGTCAAATTCATCAAAAGAGGCCATAGTCAAAGGTAGTCAAGCGGTGGTCAGCCTAAGAGTCCTACGGTGACAGAACTCTGTTTTCACCACGTGAAGACTTGCGTGGCCGTTTCTCAATCTCAAGAGACATATCAACACCTGTGGACTGCTTCATAAGCCGAATCCAATAGCCACCCTCCATAGATTTAATCTTCACGGCAGCCATAATGCTAGATTCCTGAACGTGGTTGTTCACGTGTCTTTTATCAGCGCAGATTGTAGGAAAGTAGTTATGTCATCCTCTGTTATAAATAATGCGTTCTCATACGCATATTAGCTAGCTTTTGTAATGTAATTTTTACTATTAACGAGCCCACTGTGCCGTGACTTTATTTCTGTGTTATGACTGCATTTTGAATACATGAGAAGACTCTCTTTATAAGCTCAATTCGTGGTTGATAGTTGTTGCCCGAGGACTGTGCAGAGGGTACCTGCACATGCCGAGGTTTTGTTTATTGTTGTATAGTTTCATGCTTTATTTCCTTACATTCATTATTCACGTGTATATATTGCCTCTCTTATGGTATTGTTTTGCTTCTGTCCATAATTTTCATGCTTTATACTATTGTTAACTAATCAGTGTCTTTGTTCCAGATTACAGTAGGCAGCCCAGGCATTTGCACATAGTTTTACAATTACTAATGACATGGAGTCAGTCTTGTCCTTCTGCTGATTTATTTTTCTTAGTTTTTAATTCTAGCACTGTCTTATTTATTTCAGTTTTGTACATTTGCTTTATTAGTTAGATTAGATATTAAATTACTCATGTCATTATCAGTTACCTTCGAAAGCCATAACGAGACTAATGGTGAGGGATTGAAGGATGAGTGTGTAGTTTGATATTAGTTTATTTTTCTGCAAGTTAGATGTTAAATTGCTCATGTCATTATCAGTTACCTCCGAAAGCCATAGCGAGACTAATGGTGAGGGATTGAAGTATGAGTGTGTAATTTGATATTAGTTTATTTTCCTGCAAATTAGATATCAGATTGCTCAAGTTGTTTATAATTACCTCCGAAAGCCATAGCGAGACTAATGGTGAGGGGTCAGAATATGAGTTGATGTAATTTGATTTTAGATTTACTTTGCTTGCAATTCTTGGGTTTCTTTGAACACAATTTCTTTCGTATTTAGACAACAGCAAGGATAATGGGTTTCATGATCAATAGTTCATAGTTTGTTTGACTAGTATAGTGGCACATTTTCATTTTCTTTTAGGAATTACTTTTGTCATTGCATGTTTTAAACCCTTTTGAAGTTTGAAGTTTGGGAAATCATTATAAAGGACATTATTGCCTTGAACATTTATATCCATACTTGTCTTTTAGAATTTCCATCTCACATTAGGAAATCAACCAAGATAAAAACCCCCAAAACAAATAAAAACCCAAAAACGACAAAAAGTAAGAAATAGGTTATCTTGCACATATAGTGCGCCGCACTTCGTCAGCTTATGAATCCCGGATTGACAATTAAATGCAACAATTTAGGATACACTAAATTGGCCAAACAGTACTTGTCACAACACTCAGTCATCTTTTTGGATTTGAATGCTGTCGCGTTGTCTGTGATAATCTTATTAGGACAACCAAAATGGGACAAGATATTAGTTTCTAAAAACTGAATGATAACTGAATCAGTTGCTTGCCTGGTTGGGATCGCTTTGATCCACTTTGTAAAGTAGTCTGTAGCTATCAATATCCACTTGTGTTGTGCGTATGATGATGGATTAATCTCACCTATGAAATCTAGGCCCCACTGCTGAAAAGGTGCATTAACTGATATTGGTTGTAGAGGCAAAGGAAAAAGCTTTATTTTAGCTTGGAAAAATTGACACTCATGACAACCCATCACTGCCTTGTAGATATCTGCAAAAAGTGTAGGCCAATAGTAACGCGCTCTTAGTACTTTGTTGGTCATGGTCTTCCAGTACAAGTGACCCCCACAATCTCCTTTGTGGAAGTCATTTATTAGTTCTTTGGAATCATCTTTTGTCAAACAGTTCAGCAACACACCTTCGGGATATTTCCAATAAAGTACACTATCCATGATACAATATTTTGAAGCCTTCAATTTCAATGACATGCTCTTAGCTTTAGACATTCCTGGAGGGGGATTTAGATGCTGAAGCACATAAATATTATCAGAATATCGTGGGGATGATAGAAAAAATTTAGATACCTAAATGAGATCCACTTCTTCTTGATTGTTAGATAATGCCGCTACAAGTTTGATGTCTAAAGCATGAAGGTTTGACTCGGCCATGAGTTTGGCTAAGCCTTGACCCTTGATCTCAAGATCATATTCTAATAATGGTACTATCCATCTACTTCTTCTACCTTCCAGGTCATTCTGCATGAGGACTTCTTTTACCGTTGCATTAGGCACATAAGAAAGAGTATGCGAATGTAAAATGTAAACTCTGAAATATTTGATCGCCTTTACCAAAGCCAAGGCCCGTTTCTCAACGATGTTGTACTTAAGGGTTGCATCCTTGATGTTGCGACTGAAAAATACTATTGGCAACTTGGTTTTATCCCTTTTTTGCATCAATATTGTTGCCATGATATGCTCAAAAGCAAATGAAAATATAATAAAATCATCGGTGTAATTAGGACTAATAAAAACATGAGAAGTGGTTAAGGAAAGCTTCACCACATGAAAGGACTTGCGGCCTTCTTCGGACCATTTCACCTCATTATCCTTTTTTAACATATTGGTCATTTCTCTAAAATGTTCAGCTAAATTAAGAATAAATCTACGTAAGAAATTCATCTTACGATTAAATGCTTGGATTTCCTTTTTACTGCGAGGGAAATCATTTTGTGTAATGGCTTCTACTCGTAAAGGATCAATCTAGATGCCATTTTTCTAAATGATGCGGTCGAGAAGTTTACCTTTCTCCATAGCAAACATACTTTTCTTTGGATTGAGAGAGATCCTAAACTTTCTATGCTTCTGAAAATGACTCTTAAATGATGCAAATGTTCATCATCTGAATGTGAAAACACGGTTACATCATCTAAGTATACAACCAAGAAAACATATTTTTCATCTGAAAAGGCTATGTCTATGGCACGTTGAAAAGTGGCCCCTGCATTTTTGAGACCAAATTTCATCTTTGAATATTTGAATGTGCCCCAAAGTGTGGTGAGTGTTGTCTTATCCTTATCATCTTCATGCACTAAAGTTTGGTTGTAATCGGAGTAGCCATCCAAAAGTGACAGCCGGGAAGTGCCCACAACTCTCTAAAGGATATGGTCCATTTTTGGAAGTGGGTAATTATCTTTCAGAGACACTTTGTTCAAGTTTCTGAAGTCTACGTAGAGATCTTCTTTCTTTTCGAGACTAGATTCAATATCCAATTAGAAAATCTGATAGGAACAATGATGCCTACCTTGTAAAGTCTGTTAACTTCTTTCTCTATGGATGATAGCAACCTTGGGTTAATCCTACTTAGTTTTTGTCTGAAGGGTTTTTAATCGGGCTTGATTGGGATGGTATGCTGAATTATTTTCTTATCATACTCCTTCAAATCTACATAATCCCAAGTGAAAACATAAAAAAATTTAGACAATAGATGAATGCATTTCTCTTTTATCTCAGGAGACAATGTTTTGGATAGCTTGATCATTTTTGGTTTGTCTGTTGTTCTGATGTTCACGTCTTCGACACCTTGCTCTGTAGGAACCAATGCAGGCTTCCTTGCTACATCGTCTTGACCAAACAAGTCTTCCAAAGGTACAAGACCTTTCAGAATATTATTTTCCTTCAACTGTAATATATCAACTTGGGTTGCTTCAATGATATGATCATCCTCACCGTAAACTTCATCCATGGAACAATTTTCAAACTCTCCTTCACTCTGAAGAAAGTTATTCACCTGTTTGTCATCCTAGAATACTTGCCAATATCGCAAGTTGTCAGGAACAGAGGGCCGATGCTTCACATGAATCTCAAACTTCTAGTTTGAAAAGATGGGGATTTTGAAATTACTTGCAACTGTAGGTAATGAATCCTCCATAAGATTCTGGCTTCTTGGTACAACTGAAAGAGTATACTCAGGAAACATCTTAAGAATATCTAAAATCACATTTCTATATTGTTTCATTCGCGGATGGTGAGCTTGATATTCACCTTTAACTTGCTTGATTACAAGTTCTGAATCACCATACATGGAAATTCTTCATGCACCTAACCTCTTCAAGATCTTCAAACCTGTGTTTAGCGCTTCGTAATCCACCTCATTGTTAGTGCAATTGTTGGGTGAAACTATGTTCGTTTAATTCTGTTGTAGTACTTTCCCAACTATTTAATTTGTCAATCCGAGGTCCGTAGACTTACAAGACACATGCACTATATATCCAGGACTGAAGTGGAACTAATTTAATCTAAATTATTGGAATCAAATTAATCTAAGAAGGCATTGAAACATTAACTATGAAAGCAGGAAATTGCATGAAAGAAAAGCAATACAACATCTGAAGAATTGAATGACAAACAACATATGTGAGCTCACAACAATAAAACTATCTCAAATTATATTACAAGAATTAAATTACAAATCATGAAAACATAACAATAAAAGATGAAAAACTAAGAATTCTTTCCATTATTCATTATTCCTCCTTCCTCATTCAAATGAAGAGAGAGCACTCTCTTATATACATGAGGAAGATAACCTTCTCATAAATACATATCCAATATTCTCTCAAGCACTCTCAACTAATTTCCCATTATTACAAGATATGATCCCACAAATCTCTCAAGCATTTTTAACTACTTTCCCATTATTACAAAATATGATCCCGTTTAATCCTCCACAAATCTCTCACATATCTTGGATAAGATATTCCAACCAAATCCTCCATGATTTTCTCATAATTATCTCCTTAATATGGTGGAGGAGATATGGATAAGATATGCCAACCAAATCCTCCATGATTTTCTCCTTAGGAATTGGATAAGATATGCCAACCAAATCCTCCATGATTTTCTCCTTAGGAATAGGCTTGCATAATTATCTCCTTAATATGGTGGAGGAGATATGGATAAGTCTCTTGGAATTAATTCTTCACATATTTCCTACACATCACAAAACTCACATATATTCTGAGATATATATAAAAATATGTATATTTTCTAATAATTAATCATAAATTCACTTGTAATACAAAAATGAATAAAATGGAAAATAAGAAGGTGAAACCCAAATGTATGTATGAAAATGATATGATAAAAGGTTACTAGGATGATGAAATGTAAGGAATAGTGAAGAAAAAGGTGGATGAAAATATGACATTTCTGAGTCCCAACAGCAATCGAAAGCCAACTTGTATGAGCACAATCTAACATGCTGAGGGAGATTACCTTGCTGATGATGATGTGGACTTCGAATCCAAATGCCAATACCTGCTCCGTCTTTCCCAAGAGCACCATCAAAGTCCATGGTCCAAAGGCCATTTTCCTCTTCTAAGGGCTATACATCTTTTTTTTGTTTTGGGTCAATTTTCTGAACTTTATCTTCTGAATGTTCTGAATTTTCAATTACATTATTTGATGGATTTTCTAGACCTTTTTTTGCCTTGTTCGGTGATGGCTCTTATGAACTTGGAAGCCTTTCTTTCTCCTGATCTGAACTGTCCTTATACAATTGAAAACCTTTGGTATATCTTTAATTTTCATAAGCTGACTATCTACATCATTCAATCCACTATCATTATATAAAATAAAAGACTCTAAATATGTATGTACAACATTTATAGGATGATGCTAGGCTTATCCTTGCTAGTTATCATGAACTTCATTTTGGTTTCTAAGGACAACTTTCTCAATTGCCCAAAAATCGGGATGGTAGCATAGGAGAAGTCTAACTATAGTGTGCCTCTTAATTTCGCTCCCCAGGATCTTGACAATGACATGCCAAATCGTGGTGGTATATCAGATACCACCACATCCATTAAAACATTCTTTGCATGGATTTGATCCAGGGATACTACCAAATCTTTGATTAGGCCAAGACAATGAACCTTACCGCAGTAAAAAAAAAATACAAGTCATGGTACTCACGAGTTATATCTAGACCCAACGTTTCCATTATGGCTTTTGGCATTAAATTATGAGAGGCTTCGGAGTCAAGCATGGAGTTATGAAGAATGAATTGGTGGATTCTTAAACTGAGATAAAATGGAGGAACATCACTATCTCCTGACTGACCATCTATGGATGGACCAAAAATAAATTCAGGTTGGTCATCTTCAATATTAACCATGTCAGACATAGGATCAAGTTTGAGCATTTTAACTATATCAGACTTGTAATGGCTATTTTTGGCTAGTTCAGTAAGAGGGATTGACACTTTCAACTTTGAAATTTTAGTTTCTAGATTGAAAGAACTAGATTTATCTACCTCTCTTTGGACACTGTCTCTCTTCTCGGGCAGATCTCTTGGTATCTGATCCTTCTTTTGAATGTCATGATCCTTGTTTGGACTACTTGTAGATGGCTCTTTACCTTTGCTTTGGTTACCTTGAGGATTTGATTTCTATTGGGTATCTTTCAGCTATGATGTCCTTTTCTAAATAGGAGTGATTGGGACATCCCTATTCCTCAAAGAATATTGGTTCTACTGATAATTGAGTGCATTCATATATCCTCTTTGATAATCATTAGTTTGGGTCTCCAATGCATTGTCACTTGCCAATATGTAATCCTCATCTTTAGGATCCTCCACTTTCTTGACATACTTCTCATCTTTAGTCAAGAAAATGGGATGGTGATCTTCCCTAAAGAAGTGATTTTCCTCAACGATTGGGTCTGTTTCATCACCAAACTCTCCTTGAGCATAATTCCACTGCAAGGGTATCCGAATTGGCTGCTGAGATGTCAATGCTTCAGAAGCTTTCTGCTCTCTTTGTTTTATCCTGTACTGAGGTTGCTGCTGATTTCTGAAGTTAGGATTTCTAACTTGTGGCTCCTGAGGTCTATTTGAATTTATCATCCGGTCAACCATTCTTTCCATGGTTTTGATCAGTGCATCTAGCTTAATATTAGTGGAAGAAGAAGGTTATTCTTTGATGGTTACTCTCTTTTCCTATTTCTCATGTTTCAATTGAGACTTTTTAATCATCAAGTTTGCTTCCACACTTACCGCATTGTTTTGCATGTCTTCCAAAGTTGTAGGATTTCTTTCCCTCAATTGATAAGCCATCTCTGGATCAAAAGCATCCGTGTATTGCTGAAGTGTGAAATCAAGTGGAGGTTTCATGTTATCCAGAATGGAATTGTAGATCTGATTGAACCTTATAGTGAATTTCTGAACCGTCTCATTAGGATTCCTCTTCAATGTGTTGTATTCCGCCAAGATATGTAATGGATTCTTCTTTTCCCGCCACTTGGCTAAGAACAACTCATTCAACCTCTGAGGAGTATTAATGGAGCTTGCGGCCAAACCACGGAACCATTTTTTGACATCTCTAGAAAAACTTTGAGCCATTAGTCTCATTTTAGCATCATCATCATTGACTTCCTCTAAGTCAATTGAATCAACCATCTTATCAATATGTTGCTGCACTGTGACTCCTAGGTTGCCATCAAACAGAGGAAACCTCTGGCCATAGGTATAAGGCAAAGCTGCCAACTGACTAGGTAACACTAAGGGTGAAAATCTCGCCATAACTCCTAGAGAATGGTGGATGGGAACTGCAATGGGTTGTGTTGGTTGAGATGAAGATGGGGGAGGCGATGTGGATGATTTCAAAGGTGTAGTAGAGGGTATGGCAGAAGATAAGAGCTCAAGTTGATACTGAACATAGGCCTTTTTTAGTAGTAATTTGTAATTGATCAACTAGGCTTTGAACTTTCTCAAAGTTAGACCAAACCTCGTGTTAAATTTTTTAAGACCGAGAAGCAGCTGAAAATTGGTTAAACAATGACTTTGAGGCATGAAGGTATGAGTCAAATTTTATGGGATCAAAAACTTCTTCAGTAAGACAAGACTCAGACTTTGAACAGAATAGGGATAACTCAAATTTAATGTCGAAAGGTAAATCCTCAATATTATGTATTTGATCTGGCAAGGAAGTGGTCCTTTCCAATTTTGTGGTTTCAGTCTTGGGGAAAGGGACTTTAGGCTTTCTTAACAATCTTTCAGGATTATCAACCGAAGGAGGATTTGGGTTAGGGTTTGACCTGGTATATCTTTTCGGAGCCAATATCTTAACAGGGTCACAAACTATATGAGGTAAAAGGCCTAAGACTTTGAGCTGAACAAAGATTATTTTCAAAGGAAAGCCTTCAATAAAGAAGTTTAAAATTGGTAATGATTGAGAGCTTACCAATGGAATAAAGTCTCATCGAAATTGCGATTAGTAGCCTTCTCTGCTTTTTGAACAAGCTCTGATTGTATTCAACTGAATCAACTGGATCAGGATGCAGAATTTGTCTCGTTTGTCTCCTCGAGGCCAAATCTATGATCTTGACACTGCAATTACTAAATCAACCTTTATGAAGCTTAGTCCCATCATCTAGAGGACCAAACTCCAATGTAAACTAGTCATACACCCAGGGAAAATGAACCTTTTGATCCTTGACAATGGTGCCAATATGTTATCACTCCTTAGGATCTCCAAGGTTGAGGAAGAGTCCAGCTGAGGTAACCACAGACCAATATTTTCACTTGGTATCTAGCCCTACCAAGCTAGAGAGGGCTCTCTCTAAAGGATCACAGCCAAGAGGGTGCTACATAGTATTTTGTCACCAAACCCGCATCCCTTGATCTCGGGTAGAGTTGATCCTTGAATGGCATCTGCCCTACGTCATACATCAAAATATGTGTCCACATCTTCCATATCACTCAAGAAGATTAACCATGCTTATTAATCTTGAAGTTGACCCTTTTTACCTATGTTTCAAGATCGTTGCAGGACATCAATATCATGCTTGCGATGATGGCCCAGAGTGAACGAGAACCTGGCAACACCGTTGCAAGAGTACATATGTTCTTAGTGACGGTCGGATTTTAAGGATCATCATAGGTCATCAGTTTCCTGCCTACGATGATAGCCCAGAATGCACTAAATCCTTGCGACATCGTCTCTGAGTCTCAGTGTTTGACCGACGATGACCCAAATATGGAAAATTAGTTCAAACATAATACTTCTGGGTGGTTCTGGAGATGGTTGTTGGGTCAAATAAGTTCACCTCTCCTCATTTGAGATGACGGTTCCACCTTTTTAGTAACCTCCCTTGAATATAAGATTCCTCTCCCCTCATTTATGGAGGCTCCTCCTCTTATAAAAACATCCTCCATGACTATGATCAGCTAGTTCTTAGAGTGCTAGTTGAGGTTTTGGTGTGCTAGTTATTAGCTTGTTCGATTGATAGGTTACAGTTTGGATTGCCTTTCATGTTGTGGATTGAGAGTGTAAAATGGTTTTGTAAGAAGGAAGCCTTGTTGTGATTGCCTTAGTTTCATACTTGTGCATTTGGGTGAGAGAGAGAGTCATTAGTCTTTCTGGGAGACCTTTGAGAGTGAATTCTTATGGAGACATACTGATTGGAACCTTCAAGGAAGCTTGCGACGTCAAGGCGTGTTTGTAAGCTTTACTGTTGTTTACATAATACAATCAATGGTTATTTCCTATATCATGAATGAAATTTATGTTGATAGCTTATGGTTCCTTGACTCTATAAGTAGATAGTTCGTTGTTGTGCTCTATTATGTGTTTTTTTGTTTTCATATGTTGTTTCACGTAAATCATTCATTAAGGAGAAGAAAGCAATAGCTGAAGCGACGTGACGAAGACTTCATCAAACACCGATATAAGGTAGGCCTCTTCAACTATAACTATTTAAGGAATTAGCTATTGTCTTCGTCTTGTTGTGACTAGACCCACTCTAGGGCTAGAGGGGTTGTCTCTGTCCGCAGAGGGAACTTACCTGCATCCAAGTTGGCGACTCCATTGGGGATCCTTTTGTGTGTTGTCTCTTGCTTTTGCTCTTGATTTGTTTTTTATTGAATTACATAGTGTCTCTTTGTTTTGGGACTAAGCCATTGGTGTTTTGTATCACTTGAGTAGATCTGGTAGCCCATCACACTGTCTGAGTGATAATCCTAGTGTCTTTCGGTTGTCTTTGCCTTGTTTTGCCTCTTAATTAAGATCATCGTTGTTTAGCTCTTAACAACTATGGCAAATCACTCCTGTACTCTTTACCCAAGTTGTACGTCATGGATATCCCATCATACAGCTGTGACAATTCCTGAAATCAGACTGTCGCTGATAATAGGTGTACCTTTACGACGACGTCACTCAGTTGCTAGTGTAGTGCCTGCGACAATTTGGAAATCGTCTCATGTTGTCGGTCTTACCCCTGCGATGATTCTTGTAGGGTTGTTTTTTACAGCCCTGCCTCCTGAATAGGCTAGTGTAGCTTGTCCTTTGCTGTCTCTTACATATTATTAAGCTTGTTTTGGCTGTGTTTGCTAAGGCACATCCTTCTTGGTTCCATTTGTATGAGTTTTGGTTTTTTGGGTTGTGTGACCTAAGTCTTTTAGGGTTTCATCAAAAATTCGCTTGTTTTGGGTTGCTTGTCCTTCTAATATTCTGAGCTACATCCACAACAATCTTGTTGATTTGTTTGAAGCTGTTCTTTTTCCCATCTTCTTGGTTGATCCATAGTAATTGGTCATCAAACTAGCTTGTTGTATTGATTTGATTTCCATTCACTCTTGAAGCATAGATTACATTTGCCTTTTGATTAGTCAAGTTGTGCATTAGCTTGTTTGTTATTTATTCCAGCAATAAAAACAATTGCACTCAAATAGTATATGAAAATGGAAGCATGTTTGCATTAGTAGATTCTTTATGATTAGGAATTGAAAAGTGAAATTCAAATCTTTCATTTTTTCGTCATAGTAGTTGTGAGATAAGCGGAAATCGATGCATTGTGTTTCCTATTGATTGGATTACTTGCTTGCATTGTCGTTCTTGCATTTGTTTGTTATTGTTTTCGTTCACTTGGAAATGAACTCCTTACCCTCATTTAGTAGTTTTTCATCGAAAGGAATGGTTTTTTGCTCATCTAGTTTCATTCTAGGAGTGTTAAAGATACATTCGATAAGGCCTTGAAATCGAGACTTAATTCAAGATCAACTATTAAAATCTATTGAATGAACTTAAAAACACATTGGAACCTAACGCTCACATATTTAGAGGTCTAGGCTAGAGACGTGTTTCGACGTCGTTAAACCTACTTCCTATTGTTCTCACTAAGGTTGGGTGATTCCTCCTTTTCTGATACAATATATGCTAGTACAGATTTGTGCTCCTCGTACGATCGTGTATATATTGGGAGACCCCACTAGGTTATCATCCTATTATCCATAGGAAACCAAGTTATTGCCTTACGAGTCGTAACGCACCAAACACAACACTCGGGAAGATTGACTACCGTACAGAAAGTCCTTGGTCATTTCTCTTTCATTTTATTACCAAGGTGTATATGCAGTTTTACGATTTGTCTGGTAAACCTCTTGCCTAGAAGTCCAGAGCAGTCACTTTCGTTCCTTTTTTACTCTTTAAAAATAAAAGTATCATCTGAGCACTTGTCCTTTCAAGCTCATTAAACTTTTAAGGCGACTAGAGTCATCTTTAGCCTCTTTTCTCGACTCTTTAAACATGAAAAGGCAAAGTTTCGTTCTAGCGTCATAAAATTTATTTGCCATGATAACATTTTACCTATTAATCTTGGCCACGTTATGATCGCATCTTGATCGATTTTTTGCAACCTTATTGATTTTCTCCTAGACCTTTTGAGCTAAGCCATCATAGCGGACTCACCGATCCTGTCCTCTTTACCAAGCGATGAATTTGAGGTATCGACTGTTGGTGGTACCCTTCCCATTGTTCTAAGTGTTCAACCCCTTGACTCTCGAGCTCTGGGAGAGGAACCATTTGATATCGATTGGACTCCTCTCTGCAGGTATTTAGACAAAGACCTCCTGTCTACTCCTCTTGGTGCTTCTATTGCAATGGCTTGTTCCGACATGGATGAGATGAGTTCTGTTAGTGGAAAAGAGAACCTTGTGTCAAGCAGAGAACATTTTCTTCTCTCAGAAGGTTTCCCTTTTAACACTCCTCTTGGCGTGTCATTACCATTGCACTATCGTGCCTTGTCTAACATCATGAGTTCCACATCTCTAAATTGAAGTTTTGTGTGGTATCGTACTGTAACCCTGACTTCAGGGCCTTTCATGGCTTTGACTTCCATACCTCAGACTCAGGTCATATCAGTCACGTCTGTTCCGTCAATGCCCACTGTTTGTGTGGCTTCTACAACTCCTTCCATTAGTGCAGTTACTGCATCCTTGGTGGTTACTATTGTTACTGGGCCCTCTTTTGGACCTGCTAATAGTGGTCCTTCATCCTTGCCGTTCAGAGTTATTCACCCTACAGGTAATATACCACATTCTTACGGTTCCATTCTGGCAGGATGGTCATATGAGCAATACATGTTTGCTCTTCAAAACCCGAATCATAACCCTCTGGGTTCCCAACCACCTTCCTATCCGCATAACCCATTTCACTGTTATGATCCTCGAGGGGCTCATATTTATCACACTGGGTCCCTCTCTTCCGAGCCCACAGTTGAAGTTTTCGTTTCACTCTCGGTTGCCTGGAATCGCACTAGTTATCATGGCCCGCAAGGCCAACCTTTACAAGGCAACCTTCCGGTTTGCAAGGGCAACCTTCAGGCATACAAGGACAACCCTTTCACAGACAACCTTTGGTCTCCACAGGTGCCTCTTTTGTTAGGGAAACCTTCTGGTCAACCAGGTCAGCCTCAATTCCAGCAAGGCCAACTTGTTGCCCAACAAGGTCAGCCTTCTGGGCAGCTAGGTCAGCCTTTGTTTCTACTAGGCCAACCCGTTTCCCAATAAGGTCAACCCTCTGGTCAAGCAGGACAGCCTTAGATCCAGCAAGGCCAACCTGTTGTCTAGCCAGGTCAACCCTCTGGCCAAATGGGCCAGCCACAGTTTCAACAAGGTTAACCTATCACCCAGTAAGCTCAATCTTCTGGACAAATAGGTCAACCTCATTACCAACAAGGCCAGCCTTTTGGCTAGTTGGGTCAATCTTAGTACCAACAAGGCCAGCCTTCTGGCCAGTGGGTCAACCCCAATCTCAACAAGGACATCAGTCTGATCAAATCAATCCACCTCTCAGTCAACTGGGCATTCAGACACTAGCTGTTTCTCAAGCCCCACCCAGTTTCCAGACTCAGGCTAGACTCCAAACTCAACTCAATCTCCAAACTCAATTTGGATTTCAAGCCCAACCTGTTTATCAAATGCAGCTTGGGCCTAAGGCACAGTTTGGATCTCAGCCGCAATACGGTTTCCAAGCACCTCAGCAGCCGCAAGGGAAACCTCAGTGTGCTTTGTATCAAAATTATCAGCAACCACAGGTTAATCCTTATCAAAATTTTCAACACCCATATGCTACCCCTGTTGGTCAAGCTGGTAACCAATGGTTTCCTAGCGGTCAAAATCCGAGACAACAACCAGGTTATGGCATTAACTCACCTAACTATAACCCTTATGGACAAAATCCTTATGGAAAAAATCCGTGGGGGCAACAAGGCTCTGGTTGGAACCCTAATGTTGGCCCTTATCAGAGGCCTATGATGTCCTTTAATCCTCAATTACCTTTCATGGAAACCTTGGAACTACTCGATGTGTCCAAGCTGACGAATGACCCAATCCTTCATAATCCATATTGGCCACTAGTTTCGACCAAAATTTTGGTGATTGTCCTAAATTTGATGGTAAATCTGGAGAGGACTGCCAAGCGCATGTCATGACTTATCACCTCTAGTGCTCATCTAACTCATGGCTTGATGATTCTATCCACCTCCGTCTTTTTCAAAGGACTCTCTTTGGTTTCGCTACGAAATGGTATATTGAACTTGCTCGTGGAACTTTCCAAGACTTCAATTCGCTTGCGATGGCATTTCTTACCCATTTTTAGTTACCAATTCGTTATGAATCAGGACACATCTCCTTACTTCTCTGAAACAGGACACGACTAGTCACATCTCTGATCATATTCATGAATGGAGAAGGTGGTGCCATTTGATTGAGTTCTGGATCCCTAATCAGCTTCTGACTGACTGGTTTACTACCTCTTTTGTCGGTCCAATAGCTCGAGATATTGCTATGGGGGCATGTGTTACTGAAGAGCAAGCCATTGCGTGTGCTCAGTATCTTGATTTGGTTTATTCCCAATCTGGCATGGTGTATGATGTCTTGCTTGATGCTCCCCAACCTGGAACTTCTAAAGCCCCGTCAATGCCTTCCATCAATGGTGTTATTGGTTCCGTTACTTCATCTTCCTGAAATTCTTCCATGACCCCTGCGAAGCAAAAGCCTACTGCTCCTAGTGAAAATGCTTCTTAGTCCACATCTGATGCTGGCAATACCTCCGAAGTCAATGCCATTCAATCCACTACGGCAGATAAAACTTCGAAAGGTAAGAAGAAGGGAAAAGGTAAAAATAAGGTTAATCCACCGAAGCAAGATCCTCCTAAGCCTCCTGTCGATGATAGTCCGAAACACAAACCTAAGTATCCTTGTCTTATCTGTGACAAGGATCACTACACTAAAGACTGTCCTAGACAGTCTGAAGTTAGTTGTTTGCATAAGGGGACTCCAGGAACTCCTGATGTACTTAAAGAGCCTTTTCCCTCTTAGGAAACTCAAATGGTGGTTGATCAACCTCAATCCTCTTCCACTTTTGGCTCCCAAGTTTTTATGGATCCATATTCATGTGAATACTCGAGCGAAATAATACCCTCTTTCTGCTAGCAAGGAACCTGAAGTCCCTTCAAATGTTCCTTCGTCTAGCTCTGACCCTCTTCATATTGAACGGCTCAGCATAGAGTCTATCATTCGACCTCCTGCTAAGGTAATTCTCCATAAATATTCTTATAACCCCAATGCTCGTGCCGCACAACACTATAGTATTGTTGAAGACTTAGCCCAAGCTCCTTCGGCTATGTCCACCTTGGAAGTTCTCTACAGATGTCCCCCCCAACGGAAGTATCTGCTATTAGCCATTGGTGGCATTGATCCGACTGATTCGAAATTAATTACATTCGATCTTGAGAACCATGTGCCACGATTTCCTCATCAAATTGCTTTTCTCATTCAAGTCATCATTAACTTGAAAAATATTCATCGTAATGTTATTGATGAGGGCGCCTCCACTTGCATCATGTTTGTTGCTTGTTGGAAGGCCATCGAATCCCTGTCTTTGAGTCAATCTCCTACTACTTTGGAAGCCTTTGATGGAAGAGATTGTCGTCCATTTGGCATTCTCCTACGCTTGCCTATCACCTTGGAAGGGAAGACTATTGAAGTCGAAGTCGAAGTTGTTGATGCTAATTTGACTTACAACCCTTTTTTGGGGCAAAGCTGGATGTATGCAATGCGTGCCATAACTTCGTCATTATTTCATGTACGCTATTTTTCTCATCAATGGAAAATCATCACGGTCGATTAGTTGTCTTTCTTCGCTTCCTCTCCCTCTGATGGCAATGTTCCGTTTGTGGAGCATACCAGTATTCCCTATGAGAGTGTGGGTGTTGGACTCTTTAAAGATCCTGCCCTTATGGGTGTTTTTGCACTCCCACCTCCTAATGTCACCTCTGTTAATATGATTTCTATCAATCCTAATCCTTGGGTGATTCCCCCCATCGATCAGGTAGATTCATGAGGTGAGGTTATGCCATTGAGCCCTGCCGAACTCAACTATGTTGAAATCATTTTAGCTTCAGTTTCATCTTCCAACTCTGCTCCTTTGAGTAGATGTCTCGACATGTATGTGTAATCCCCTTGGCTTGGAGACACTGTTTCTCTGGATCTGTTACAAGATACATTTTCTTCCGATGAAGTAATTCTTGAGACTATGTCTTTTGAGGATCCTCGTTGGTTCGATCATCACCATCGTTCCTCATTTCTCCCAAGCCATGTGGCCATGACTGCCTGTCTAGATAAGTTTTCTTCCTGTATTCCTTCTCAGCCACTGTAGATGCCTATCTTGATTCATGAGGTTTTTTCTGAGGGAAATATGGGGAATATTACGCAAACCATGCCCATCAACATCTCTGTTAAACCAGGGATTGTTGAAAATATTCACATTGGAGTTACTTGTTCTCCAAAGGAGAACTAACTTTACACCGACCTTTTCCGCGAGTTCTGTGACGTGTTCGCATGGTCATATAAAGAAATGCCCGGTATTGATCCAAGTATTGTGGTACATGAGAAACCTACGTACCCTGGTGCAAAGCCAGTTCAACAAAGTTTACGCCCTGTGCACTCGAGAAAAGCTGCGGCCATCAAAGGCGAAGTTGAAAAACTTCTCAAGGCAGGGTTTATTTAACCTATCCCATTGATAGACTAGGTATCTGACATTGTCCTTGTGACAAAAAGCATGGCACTATTAGGGTTTGTGTTGATTATCGTGACATCAATCGCGCATGTCCAAAACATAACTATCCTACTCCTTTCATTGACCAGCTTATCGATGATTGTGATGGGAGTGAGATATTCTCTTTTATGGATGGCTTTTCTGGTTACAACCAGATCAATATTTCGCTTGATGATCAACACAAAACAGCCTTCATCTGCTCGTGGGGTACTTTTTCTTACAAAAATCTCCCTTTCGGCCTGAAAAATGTCAGTGCCAATTTCCAGGGAGCAATGTCCTATGCTTTTCATGACATCCGTCACATTTCAGCCATATTTGGATGATCTTCCGGCTCATTCAACTAAATGCTCTAACCATCCAAACTGCCTCTGTGAGATTTTTCTTCGCTGTAGACATTACCGTATTCATATCAATCCGCATAAGTGTGTCTTTTGCGTTGAATCCAACAAACTCCTTGGGTTTTTCATTTCTAAAGAGGGCATTCGTCTCAATCCCCTCAAGGTCGAAGCTATATTTAATCTCCGACCTCCTTCTTCTTTGCATCAGTTGCAGAGTTTGTAGTGAAAAGCCAATTTCCTACGTCGTTTTATCCCTAACTACACTAAGATTGCTAAAGGTTACACGTGTCTCCTTAAGTGTGACACTCCATTTATTTGGGATGACATCGCCCAAAGGTCATTTGAGCAACTCAAGACTTTTCTTGTTTCTGCTCCTTTGTTGCGTTCACCTGACTATCATTGTGACTATTTGCTTTATCTAGATGCTCCTTATAGTACTATTGGTATGGTTTTGGTTCAAGACAACGACGATGGTTTTGAGCACGCTATCTATTATCTTAGCCGCAACCTTCTCGACACTGAGAATCATTATACTTATGTCGAGAAGCTCACCTTGGTAGTTGTCCAAGCTGTCCAACGCTTTCGTCATTATATTTTTTTGCGTACGACAACCGTGATTTCAGATTGCAACCCGATGTCATACATTTTGTCATGCCAATTGCCGGGGGGCAAGTACTCGAAATGGATTGTTATCCTTCTAGAGTTCGATTTGAAGTTTACTAGTACCAAATCTAAAAAGTCACTTGGTCTTCGCTGAGTTAATTTGTTCGTTACTATCTACTTCCACTCCATCTCGGATAGAGGACCGCATTTTGGATGACACAATGTTCTTGATTAGTACCCTCGATCCTTGGTACGGTGACATTATTGTCTACCTCTAGATGTCTTCCTTTCATCCTGATTTGTCTATGGATGCTCGACGATGCATTTGTCACCATTCTCAGCCTTATCGTATTGTTGGAGACACTTTATATTGTCTTGGCATTGATTCAGTCCTCTGTCGTTTTCTGACTTTGGCGGAAGCTAAAAGAGTCTTAAATGACTGTCACTCTGGCACGTGTGGCAGTCATATGTCTGGTTATGCTACTGCCCAAAAAATCCTTCGTGTTGGTTACTTTTGGCCCTACATTTTTAAAGACTGCATTCTTGCTATCTGTTCCTGTCACGCATGCCAAATTTACGAGTGGAAGATGCGTGTGCCACCTTCCCTTTTGCATCCTATCATTACTGTATGCCCTTTTGCTAAATGGGGCATTGATTTTATGACCTGTAACCCTTTCTCGGACGGGGGACATGGGTATATCATCGTTGCTTTCAATTATTTTACAAAATGGCTTGAAGTGATGTCTACATTGTCTAATGATGGTAAGACAGTTGTGCAATTCCTATTCAATCATGTGATTACCGGGTTTGGATTCCCTCAGGCTATAGTCACTGATCATGGTTCCCATTTTCATGGTTATATGATGACTGAGTTGACAACCCAGTTAGGCTTGCGTCACAATAGTTCGACGCCTTATTACCCTTAGGCCAATGGCCAAGACGAAGCCGTCAACAAGGTGTTGGTTATTATGCTTCAGCGTACCATTAGAATGCACAAGTTTGAATGGAATTTAATGTTGTTTTCCGCCCTATGGGCCTACTGTACCTTAGTTAAAGATGCGCCCAGATTCACACCATTTCAACAGGTTTATGGTCTGAAAGCTACACTCCCGATTGAATGTGAGATCTCTTCTGTCAAATCAGCTGTCGAATTGCTCCCGAATACTATTTCAATGGAAGAATGTTTTCTTTATCTAGAATGGCTAGATGAGAATCGTTAACTTTCTTCTTTAGTTATTGAAGCACAAAAGGAGAGAGTCAAGAATTACTTTGATTAGACAACCAATCCATGTTCCTTCACGGAGTGAGATTTAGTCCTGATGTATGATCAAGCTAATGACAAGCTGGGGGCAGGCAAATTCGAACCCTTGTGGCATGGACCCTATATCGTCAAACGAGTGTTGCAAAAAGGGGCCTATGATCTAAGCAATTACGAAGGTAACCCTTTAGATAAGCCCTGGAATGGGCTTTATCTTAAGAAATACTATGCATAAGTCTTTCGTGCATTGTTGTGTACATAAGTGTGCTTTTCATTTTGTACATGTTGGGATTGGTGTGTAAGTGTTTGCCGCTTATTGTGTCCTTCTTACTTCTTATGCAGATCTCTGTCGTACCTTATATCAGTTTCGCTGATGTTGCCTGTTGCAGTACCTAGAATCTTTCCTCCATGGCATGGGTTATCTATTATCCTCACGGTGAGTTAGTGGATCTTCAAGGTGTTTGTCTAGGGTGTACCACAAACAATGTCGCTAAATATAGCGTCGTCACCAAATTACTGGCTGAGGCTGTTGACCTCAATATTCGTGCATTGATTGTGAATCTGGAATCCTAGCTTGTTGTTCTTCAACTTAACAGACGTCATTCCATCATAAATCCTCAAATTGTAAGGTTTTATTTACGGGTTTGCTTACTGGAAAGGGATTTTGATTAGATCACATATCGACACATTCGTAGAAGGCTAAATACGTTAACTGATGCATTGGCGAACCAAGTATTAGATAGACATTTGCGTAATTTATAAAAACTCATAAGCAAGCATTTAGACACAATAAGTAGATAAAATAAAACATAAATAGATGTATATCATGTGTTGCGCACCATGGCTCTCAAAAAATATATATCTATGTCCAAAAAATATGTGTGTTTAGTTACATCGTGAGATGCATGTCTCTCAAAAAGCTATAGAAAAGAAACCTAGAAGTCTACTATGCATTATGCTCTCTATAGCAGACTACCGCTCGGACCACGTGTCGATGTAGCCGGTGTATCCTGTTCAACACACCCCCGGTGTGTTGTTGGTGCGGCTTGGGAATCTCCTCGAATCCTCTGTAGTTTGGGATCCCCTCAGTCAAGCCCTCTAGGTTATGGGCTATCTCCTCCTTAGCATCTCCACCTAGAGACGGTAAGTCAATCTCTCTGTCAGCCCTCCGGGTAGTAGGAGTGAGATCTACTGGTCTCTCAGGTCCAACATCTGCAAAGAATTGAACATACTAATTAGGTCATGTATATTTAAAATAGAAAAACAACAAAAATTACAAAAAGTTTGTTGGTCAAACTGAGTATTTTACCTCTCTCGTCCCACTGTTTGCCAGGAGGAAGCAGCATGTCTGGATTGCCCCTGAAGTCCATCCTAGTGTACGACCAATCCTCGACTATGACTTGTTGACGGTTCATGCATTCAACAAATTCTAGACCCCATGATACAGGCTGGCCACCGCCTCCTCACGGTATCACGAGAGCCCAATGAGTAATCCGTGTCTATCGTGGTCCTGGCCATCCCACTGTCATGTCCTATCTCTGGAGGATTGGTACTCGTTCCAGCATGAGTGGTATCAAGATTGAACCGTAGCCGAACTGTTTCGCCTCACCCGATGGCACTTGGTTAGTTGTCTCTTCATATTGAGAGACACAACCTCTGCATAGTTAAACATAGTAGGATTCAAGCAGTCTTGGGCTAACCGTAATTGAGTCTTGCTCGCCTCATGCTGAGCTTGGGTCCCAGCTGCTTTGGTAATATTGAATAGCAACACCCGTAGTGACAAATTATTAATAGTGACAATTTGTAGCTTTCCATTTGTTGATGATTTCCGTGCTCCTAGGGGGCACAATCTTGTGATAAGTGTGTCCATAGAGTCTCTACTAACCCGAGTTCCCACCATGCGGGGCATCTCTCCTCTCCTTGATAACCCAGTCAAAAAATAGATATCCATGGCATCAAATTCAATTTCTTGCTTGCGGATTATGAATTTGCCTTCGTTTGGATTCCATGCTCGGATCAAATACTCTAAGAGATCCATTTGTGCTCTTAGCAGTGGTGTCAGGAAGAAATTCAGTAACCCACAGTTTCGCAGGATGTTCAGACACTGAGGATCTACCATTCCCATCTCATCATCATGGTCATGGGTATGTTCTTGCCATTTTTGGGTTCCGGCGCTTGTCGCAGCTGTTCTTAAAACAACTGCGACGGGCCAATTTGCATAGTTCACAAACTTTCGGGTCGTTGCAAGTGTACATCACTTTCCTGCGACGATCCCAATTTTTCCCCGTGTAAATTTCTCGGTTGTCACAACCCCGAGGGGGGAACTTGCGGCAACCGAGGCAGAATTTTTGTCCAAAAAATTCCTTTAAACCCCAGTTTAAAACATGAAATTTCATCTAATTTTGGCGTAAAAACAAAGGTAAGGATAGGGCATTTACCTTGAAGAAGCGCGAAAGGCAATGGACCACTGAGCTTCCTGGAATCGATCGCCTAGTTTCACAAGGTACGCAATGTTTGAAGTTTTTAGCATAGTAAAAAACACAAGTAAATTAGTTTTGTACCATAATATCTCTTTTATAACCCTTTTTTTGAAAAATTTAGGGTTTTCCTTAGGGTTTTGGCCTATATGTGTGTTTTTGCGAGGCAGATCTTATGCTTACATTTTCTTGTGTAGCGACAGGTATTTCGAGCACTGTCGATGATCGATGCATGAATTATATACTCGAGCAATACCAAAAAATCCTTTTTGAGTCAACTTTAAGCTCTTTTCTGACTCTTGAAACGTGAAAATATTGCCAAGCCCTTGTCATTTCGAGCTCGTTAATGGTTACGAAACATTGTGTCCCTAGTAAGTTTTTTACTTTTTCAGGTTGGAGGCACTATTTACGAAAAGTACTCCTTGACTGAAATGGTCAAGCGGTTCTCTCGAGTGTCATTTTCTACCTTTTCGGGCTTGAGCGACACAAACATACGAAAAGGGCCCATTTCAAGTTTTCTTTTTCGTGTCTTTTTCAAACTCTTTAAGCATGAAAAAGACTCTGAGTTTTACCTATGTCGGACTCGTTAAACCCTGACGACATTGGACTCGTCACCATGATGAGACCTGAGCTTCTCCTCCCCAGGGCTCGTTAAAATTTCACTGGGTTGGATTTGTCTGAAGGACAAACTTATATTGCAAGCATATGCTATCCCCTTCAAGCTTGTGTTTCAAAAATAATTGGAGTACTCACCAGCAATGGTGGGGGAAAAATTTGGAAATATTATGTTGATTACCTAATGGCATCTTGTCTCTCTTGAACATCGACACTTTTTTGCTTCTCGCCGGGTTTGGGATATCTTCACTTCGACATTGGCCTTCCGGGATTTGGGTTCTTCATTTTGCTTCATTCCATTCGATCCCTGTTGTCTCCGCATGACCTTCGACCCCTTGGTACCAAAATGCTACCACATTTTGGAGTCAGGTCGCCGATATGTTCAAGAGCTTAATCCTTCTGCAGTTTGCACCATTACATCCTCCTCTGATTCTCTGTTTCATCCATCTACATCTTGTTCCCTTGTCTCTCGTTATTGATGTGGGAAACATTATGGCCCTCCTGTGATGGATTGCTTCCTTTCGACATCAACTCATTATCCAGGAAGTTGATCTAGAGACTCTTTTCCGGTACCTTGGAGCTTGCATGCCTCAATGGCAGGTTCTTCGCATTCAATGGCAGACTTGCATCATTGGTCTTCGATCGAGTGATTTCACAAGTGTTCGACTCCAGATCATTCTTCACATTTTGCGGATTGTACTAGTAGCACCTTGAGAACCATTGACATTATTGGTGGTCTCTCTCGCGCTTGTTAATGGTTCACATCATTGGCCGGTAATCAAGCAATTTTCTAGTATGCTTGACTTCAACACATTTATTCACATATTAGAAATTGTACGATGGATAGGTCGGGATTCAAGACCCTGGACTTAGATCACACAAGTCCAGGTTGAGTGGATTATTTATACATGACTATTTTGATTGGATGGCTGCGACCATACCTGAGTTGTTTCTGGATGTCTGCGACCATACCTGTTTTTTCATGTGGTCTTTTCGACTGGATGGCTGCGTCCATACCACAGACCAGTTCTATTTGTCTTTTGGATGGATGCACCCATACCTCAACTACATGTACTTCTTTCACTATCAGAGATATCAGTTGTACTTACGTCTGCAGGTTCTTCGTGATGGTGTTCCGGTTCAGTTATGGTTTTGTAAAGCATTTCACCCCTCCCACTCTCTCGGCCTTCATGCTTTAGGGGGCATCTGTTACATAGTATTTTGTCACTGACCTCGCATCCTGTGATCCCAGGTAGATTCGGTCCATGAATGGCATCTTCTCTATGTCATACATCAAAATATGTGTCCATATCTTCCATATCACTCAAGAAGATTAACCATGCTCATTAATCCTAAAGTTGACCCTTTTTACCTATGTTTCAAGATCGGCGCAGGACATCAGTATCATGCCTGCAACGATGGTCCAAAGTGAACGAGAACCTCACGACACCATCTCAAGAGTACATCTATTCTCAGCGCCGATCAGATTTTAGGGATTGTCGCAGGTCATCAGTATCCTTCCTGCGACGATAGCCCAGAATGCACTAATTCCTTGCGACATCATCTCTGAGTCTCAGTGTTTGACCTGCGACGACCCAGATATGGCAAATTAGTTCAAACAAAATACTTCTGGGTGGTTCTGGAGCTGGTTGTTGTGTTAAAGAAGTTTGCCTCTCCTCATTTGAGATGGTGGTTCCGCCTTTTGAGTAAGCTCCCTTGAAGATAAGCTTCCTCTCCCCTCATTTATGGAGGCTCCTCCTCTTATAAAAGCATCCTCCATGACTATGATCAGCTAGTTCTTAGAGTGCTAGTTGAGGTTTTGGTGTGATAGTTCTTAGCTTGTTCGATTGATAGCTTACAATTTGGATTGCCTTTCATGTTGTGGATTGAGAGTGTAAAACAGTTTTGTAAGAAGGAAGGCTTGTTGTGATTGCCTTAGTTTCATACTTGTGATTTTGGGTGAGAGAGAGAGTCATCAGTCTTTCTGGGAGACCTTTGAGAGTGAATGCTTATGGAGACATATTGATCGGTCCCTTTAAGGAATCTTGCGACGTCAAGGCGTGGTTGTAAGCTTTACTGTTGTTTACGTTAGTACAATCACTGGTTATTTCCTATATCATATATGAAATGTATGTTGATAGCTTATGTTTCCTTGACACTATAAGTAGATAGTTTGTTGTTGTGCTCTATTATGTGTTTTTTGTTTTCATATATTGTTTTAGGTAAATCATTCATTAAGGAGAAGAAAGCGATAGCTGAAGCAACGTGACGAAGGCTTCATCAAACACTGGTATAAGGTACGCCTCTTCAACGATAACTATTTAAGGAATTAGCTATTGTCTTTGTCTTGTTGTGACTAGACCCACTATAGGGCTAGAGGAGTTGTCTCTGTCTGCAGAGGGAACATACATGCATCACAAGTTGGCAACTCCACTGGGGATCCTTTTGTGTGTTGTCTCTTGCTTTTGCTCTTGAATTGTTTTTGATTGAATTACATAGTGTCTCTTTGTTTTGGGACTGAGCCATCAGTTTTTTGTATCACTTGAGTAGATCTGGTAGCCCATCACATTGTCTGAGTGATAAGCCTAGTGTCTTTCAGCTATCTTTGCCTTGTTTTGCCTCTTAATTAAGATCGTCGTTGTTTAGCTCTTAACAGCTGTGACAAATCGCTCCTGTCCTCTTTACCCAAGCTGTACGTTGCAGATATCCCATCATACAGCTGCGACGATTCCTGAAATTGGACTGTCGCTGAGAACATGTGTGTCTTTGCAATGACGTCACTTAGTTGCTAGCGTAGTACCTACGAGGATTTAGCAATCATCTCATGTTGTCAGTGTTACCCCTGCGACGATTCCTGTAGGGTTGTTTTTTATAGCCCTGCCTCCTGAATAGGCCAGTGTAGCTTGTCCTTTGCTGTCTCTTACATCTTATTAAGCTTGTTTTGACTGTGTTGCTAAGGCACATCCTTCTTGGTTCCGTTTGTATGAGTTTTGGTTTTTTGGGCTGTGTGACCTAAGTATTTTAGGGTTTTGTCAAGAATTCGCTTGTTTTGGGTTACTTGTTCTTCCAAGATTCTGAGCTACATCCACAACAGTCTTGTTGATTTGTTTGAAGCTGTTCTTTTGCCCATCTTCTTGGTTGATCCATAGTAATTGGTCATCAAACTAGCTTTTTGCGTTGATTTGATTTCCATTCACTATTGAAGCATAGATTACATTTGCCTTTCGATCAGTCAAGTTGTGCATTAGCTTGTTTATTATTTATTCCAAAAATAAAAAATAATTGAACTCATATAGTATATGAAAATGAAAGCATGTTTGCATTAGTAGATTCTTTATGATTAGGAATTGAAAAGCGAAATTCAAATCTTTCATTTTTTCGTCATAGTAGTTGAGATAAGTGGAAATCGATGCATTGTGTTTCCTATTTATTGGATTACTTGCTTGTACTGTCGTTCTTGCATTTGTTTGTTATTGTCTTCGTTCACTTGGAAATGAACTCCTTACCCTCATTTAGGTAGTCGTTCATCAGAAGGAATGGTTTTTTGCTCATGTAGTTGCATTTTAGGAGTGTTAAAGATACATTCGATAAGGCCTTGAAATCGAGACTTAATTCAAGATCAACTATTAAAATCTATTGAATGAACTTAAAAACGCATTGGAACCTAATGCTCACATATTTGGAGGTCTAGGCTAGAGACATGTTTTGGCGTCATTCAACCTAGTTCCTATTGTTCTCACTAAGGTTGGGTGTTTCCTCCTTTTCTGATACAATAGATGCTAGTACAGATTTGTGCTCCCCGTACTTTCATGTATATATTGGGAGACTCCACTAGGTTATCATCCTATTATCCATAGGAAACTGAGTCTACCTTCTTACGATTCGCAACGCACCGAACACAACATTTGGGAAGATTAACTACCGTATGGAAAGTCCTTGGTCATTTCTCTTTCATATTATTACCAAGGTGTATATGCAGTTTTACGATTTGTGTGGTAAACCTCTTGCCTAGAATTCCGGAGCAATCACTTTCATTCCTATTTGACTCTTTAAAAATAAAAGTATCATCAGAGCACTAGTCCTTTCAAGCTCATTAAACTTCGAAGGCGACTAGAGTCATCTTTAGCCTCTTTCTCGACTCTTTAAACATGAAAAGGCAAAGTTTCATTCCAGCGTCATAAAATTTATTTGCCATGATAGCATTTTACCTATTAATCTTGGCCGCATTGTGATAGCATCTTGATATATTTTTTGCAACCTTATTGATTTTCTCCTAGACCTTTTGAGCTAAGCCATCCTGGAGGACTCACCGATCTCGTCCTCTTTACCAAGAGACAAAGACTCTACATCTCCTGTCTCTTCTGAGGTATCGACTGTTGGTGGTACCCTTCCCATTGTTCAAAGTGTTCAGCCTCTTGACTCTCAAGCTCTGGGAGAGGAACCTTTTGATATCGATTGGAATCCTCTCTGTGAGTATTTAGAAAAAGACCTCCCATCTACTCCTCCTGGTGTTTTGATTGCAATGGCTTCTTTCGACATGGATGAGATGAGTCCTGTTAGTGGCGAAGAGAACCTCGTGTCAAGTGGAGAGCTTCCTCTTCCCCCACAAGGTTTCCCTTATAACACTCCTCTTGGCGTGTCATTACTTTTGCGCTATCTTGCCTTGTCTAACATCATGAGTTCCACATCTCTAAATCAGAGTTTTGTGTGGTCTCCTACTGTAACCCTAACTTCAGGGCCTTTCATGGCTTTAACTTCCATACCTCAAACTCAGGTCATATCAGTGACGACTGTTCCGTCAATGCCCACTGTTTGTGTTGCTTCTACAGCTCCTTTCATTAGTGAAGTTACTGCGTCCTTGGTGGTTACTACTATTACGGGGCCCTCTTTTGGACCTGCTAATAGTGGTCCTTCATCCTTGGCGCCCAGAGTTATTCACCCTACAGTTAATATACCACATTCTTCCGGTTCCATTATGGCAGGATGGTCATATGAGCAATACATGTTTTCTCTTCAAAACCTGAATCATAACCCTCTGGGCTCCCAACCACCTTCCTATCCGCATAACCCATTGCACTATTATGATCCTCAAGGGGCTCATATTTATCACATTGGGTCCCTCCCTCCGGAGCCCATAGTTGAAGTTTCTGTTCAGCTTTCACTTGCTTGGAATCTCACCACTTATCATGGCTCGCAAGGCCAACCTTTACAAGGGCAACCTTTTGGTTTGCAAGGGCAACCGTTTCAAGGGCAACCTTCAGGCCCACAAGGACAACCCTTTCAGGGACAACCTTTGGCCTCCACAGGTGCCTCTTTTATTCATTTAGGGCAACCTTCTGGTCAACCGGGTCAACCTCAATTCTAGCCAGGCCAACGTGTTGCCCAACAAGGTTAGCCTTATGGGCAGCTAGGTCACAACTAGGCCAACCCATTTCCCAACAAGGTCAACCCTTTGGTCAAGCAGGACAGCCTCAGATCTAGCAAGGGCAACATGCTGTCCAGCTAGGTGAACCCTCTGGTCAAATGGGTCAGCCTCAGTTTCAGCAAGGTCAACCTATCACCCAACAAGCTCAACCTTCTGGACAAATAGGTCAACATTAGTACCAACAAGGCCAACTTTCTGGCCAGTTGGGTCAGCCTCAGTACCAATAAGGCCAGCCTTCTGGCCAGCTGGGTCAACCCCAGTCTCAATAAGGACATCAGTCCAGTCAAATCAATCCACCTCTCAGTCAACCGGGCATTCAGACGCTAGCTGTTTCTCAAGCCCCAACTGGTTTCCAGACTCAGGTTGGACTCCAAACTCAACCCAGTCTCCAAAATCAAGTTGGATTTCAAGCCCAACCTATTTATCAAATGTAGCCTGGGCCTCAGGTACAATTTGGATCTCAGCCACAATACGGTCTCCAAGTACCTCAACAACCCCAAGGGAAACCTTAGGGTGCTCCGTATCAAAATTATCAGCAACCACAGGTTAATCCTTATCAAAATTTTCAGTAGCCATATGTTGCCCCTGTTGGTCAAGCTAGTAACCAATGGTTTGCTGGCGGTCAAAATCTGGGACAACAACCAGGTTATGGCATTAACCCACCTAATTATAACCCTTATGGACAAAATCCGTGAGGGCAACAAGGCTCTGGTTGGAACCCTAATGCTGGCCCTTATCAGAGGCCTATGATGTCCTTTAATCCTCAATTACCTTTTCTGGGTGTTATCACTTAAGAAAAGATTCTTAAATTCTGAGCATCAGTTTGATTCCAAAGGATTGATGTTAGTCTTGGTCTAGTCTATCCATGGTTGTTTTAGAGTCTAAGATCTAGAAGGGAGTCTTGTTGGTATGGTCAAATAGGGTCAAGACTCTATTCTTGACTATCACTGGTCCCACATCACACATAAATTTCCATGTGTCAAACTTGTCAAGGTTTTCATGCGCTACGAAACTTTCTAGGAGTTTTCGTAGCGCAAAACCCAGAATTTGCACTGGCTGCGCTACGAAATCAGGGATTCATGCTGATTTGTGTTAAATTTTACCTAGCTGTCAAATCTATCAGAATCCGTTAGTCTTACATCATCAACTGTTAGTCCATACACCATGCCTATCACATGCAACTGTTCATTCTCATCATTAGGTTCGTTAGGTGTCTTGGTACACTCAAGTTTTAAATTTCAAAAAAGGATCCAATTGTTTTCAGTTATGATTATGTTTGGGTTCATGCATGAGAAGAAAATTAGCAGGCATTTAATTAGAATTCTCTAAAGTTCAAGCGAGGTAGTTTCCTTTTTATTTCAAGCAAGGCAGTGATCGAGATTAAGACGGTGCAAGCTCTTCAATCTTCATTTTGCAGGAATTCCATGGAGGTGTCTACAGAAAGGAAGGATCATAGGTCAGACATGTGTCTGAGAAATGAGCTTGAAGGCTTAGATGTTCTCCTAAAGAAAAATAAAGTTTAATGAGCTTTCAAACAAGTTGGTTGTTGGAGATTTTGTGAAAAACTTCAAGGAGGCCACATGAAAGTCACCAAAGAATTTGCTTTAAATTTCATAGGATTGAATTCGAAGGTTGGAGTGCTTGAATTATCAATCTCTCCAGAGCTTATATTTGCAGTCATTGAAACTCCAAGGGGACAGGAGAGGTGGTTTAAAAATTTCAAGTTTGATATGACTCCTTGCAAAGAATTCTTGAAGCCAGAGTTCATTGATTCAGACTTAAAGAAGTCAGTGCCAAGAGCTTTGTCAAAGATTCATATGCCAATTTACTTACCTGCATATATAGATACTTCACCTGTGAGGGGAGGTATCATAAAGTGTATTCCTATCACTTTAAGCTTTTGCTTCATTTCACTAGAAAGATATCTCTAGATTTGCCTTTCTATTTGTTTCGTAGCCTAGGCAAAATGTGTGACAACGTTCAGCTAAAGAAGGAAGCCTGTGAGACCTCGTTGTTTCATCATGGCTTAGTCAAATTGATCGTTTTACATGAGCTCCAGAAAATAGATAGGGAGTGGTCCATTTTCTTGTTTATTTCTGGCTTCAAGAATGAAACTGGTCTCAACCCTCAGGTTACGGAGATTTCTTCACCAGCAGTTAGTCATCGTGAAGAAACAAGATCAAGGAGATTCATGAAATGGAAAGCCAGGAAACAGGTAAAGGAGCCCATGAGACCACTAGTAATCCAAGATGCACCCCAACAGTCACAAAAAAGGAAAGGTCAGATCAAAGAGGGTGTACAAGAGCAATCCACAGGTGAAATAGTCCAAAGAAGAGTAACCAGGAGCTAGCTCGCTAGAGAAAAAGGTAAGATAGTGGTTACTGAAGGAAGCCCAGTTTCAAAAGGAAGTTTGAATGATTTGCTTCAAGCTATTGACATTGAAGAATCTCCTCTGGTTTGAGCAGACTTAATGGAAGCAAGTAAAGGCAAAACCAAAAAAGCAAAAACCTCTAAAAAGCTCAAATTTGATGATCATGCTTTTGAATTTGTTTTTAAGCCAAGAAGACCCGTGACAAGGCGTTCAAAAGACATACAAGAGGCACTGCCAAAAGCAAGTGAAATAGGGGAGGTAGCAAAATTTCATGAAGGACCTATGGTTTCATCAGAAACATCATCACAACTGCATCAAAATGGCAGAGGTAAGGCAGTTATCTCTCAACAAGAGGAATGTAGTTTTGAAGAGTTGAAAAAGAAACTAGAGCTGGAAAATCTTGAAATTTCCAAACTGAGAAAAACCTCAAGGAAACATGCAATCAAGGAAGCTTATTTTAACAAAATGGAGGCTCTGTGGGAAGATAAAACAATTTCAATACCTGAAGTGGTCAACGGTCATGCTCAATACTTCACCTGGATAGTCCCTACAATAAAAAAGAAGCAAGATACATCAGAAAGGTCAATGCAAAATTGAGAGTTGGAATCAGAATTATGAAGAGGCAGATCGAAGATTTGATGATACAGTGAAACCAGCCTGAAGGCCATCCTCAGCTAAGAAAAACTACATAGCAAGTAAGGCTAAATCCTAAATTTTGATGTAGACTACCTTTTGAAGTTTACCTTGAAGAATGGTGTTAGTTTATTTAGTTTTGAACAGCTCCAAGATTCAACATAATCTAGCCAAGCAAGAGGGACATCAGGAAGATGGTCAACCGAACATGAGGGGTCGGGATTTGGGTGTTAGGGCAAGGAAACCACCTGGGGGAAGCCATTAAAGGAGACAAGATTTGGAGACAACGGCACATCCGATATCGGGGGGGGGGTTGTGGTCGTCCAAATGGGGACCGATGCAAATCGATCCTCCGAAAGTCCACCTGATCCATTTCCATAATCCGTAATTAATCGTCCACGAGAAGTCTGCCCGAGCTGCTAGAACCATCAGTGTACTAGTGAAACCATCGGGGAGGTTATGGTGGGAAGGATGGGAATGGTGAGGTAGTGAATCCGTCAGGATATCGCGACGGGTAGGATGGGAACAAAGTAGAGCAAGAAGAAAGAGTGACCGATGCAGGCAATGTGCAGAGTGTCCTAGAACCATAAAACCCTAACCCACTTCAATACGAAATCGTGACTACTGCAGGCACTCCATCTCCACCCATAGTAGAAATCCTTCATCTTGTGCTCAAGAAGTGTAATTATTATAAAAAAATTGATGTATTTTTTAATTTAAATTTTCTTTTTAAAATTTGATTATTAAATTTTAAGTAAGACTTTAAGTTTATTTTATATTTTATATATTTTATGAGGTTGTTCAAGTTGGCATTGTTGGATTTTTTTTGGAGAATTAGTAAATGTTTTTGTAATTTTTTTTATATAATTTAATGTATTTATATTGTGTAGAATTTACACTTAAATTTGTCATTCTAATCAATAGTTTTCAAATTTTAATCAAAATAAATTAAAAAACCCTTCCCACAAGGCAGAGAGGCGAAAAAGGTTTAGAGTTCGATTCCCATAGGGTAGAGAGGCGACAAAGGTTTAGAGTTTGATTCCCACAGGGTAGAGAGGCGACACAGTTTTCAAGTTCGATTCCCACAGGGCAGAGAGGCGACGAAGCTTTCAAGGGAAAAGAAGATCATTTGGACTACAACCAGTCAAAAATCGAGAACAATTTATGGAAGAGGTGGTGGGTCAATGGAGATGAAACAATTTATGTAGGAGTCAGTGGCGGTCCTGAATGCTCATTCAGCGTACATAACATTGCTCAACAACATGGGGTTCCACTGATTGACTACTGGAAGGGTGAGTCAAAGGAGTCCCTAAGCCACAGTTTGCTCCCTGCCTATACCATTCCCTCCTCCTCTCCCAGAGGAGCGGTCCGCCTGCCTCCTGAGCCATGGTCTGCTCCCCATCGCCTAGATATATGGGGATCTGTTGCCTCCCCCACTTCTGCTACTCCCTCCTCGTCCCCCAAAGGATCACTTTGCTAATGCCCTGCTCATCGCCTTACAACAACACGTGAAGGAAGACAGAAACCCTAAAGCAAACGCTAGTGCTTCTATTCACCACGCAGACCAAGAGGAGGAGGAGGTGTGGTCTCACAAACCGCATGCACTATCACCTGGATACTAAAGGTGCTAAAAAAAAATGTCATGCTAAAAAACAACCAGGATTAAAGTAGAAGTATAATTAATTTCTAAGTATCCCAAATAAAAACGTAAACTAATAGTAAAGAGAACTATAATTAATTTCTACGTATGCTAAAGAAAAATGTAAACTAATAGTAAAGAGAACTACAAGTTAACTTATTTATGTTGCCCCTAATAGAAAAGCACATTATTTTTGAAAAGAGAACTACTAGTTAACTTATCTCTGCTCGTAATAGAAAAGCACAATTGTTTAACTTATTTTTGCTCATAACAAATTATTTTTCAAAAGAGAACTACGAGTTCCACCAGTAATAGAAAAGTACAACTGCACATTTTAGTAGCATTGAAAGGCTGGTGAGGACAAATAGCTTCTGAGAGGGAGTTGAATATGTGGGCACATTCGCTGGACTACTGAATTGATTTTTGGTCTATTTGTGAGCGGTGTCCTTTGGTGTTTTATCTGAGGAACTTACCCTCTAAATTCCTATATGCACATGGGCTAATATTCGCAAGTAGGCTAATTTCCCATGTTTTTTCCAAAAAAAGATTCGTTAATTTCCATTTTTTCTATAGATTATTCGTCCACATTTTATAGAATAAAAATGTTGTACCTTAAAAATCGCCAAAATTTTATATAGAGACCATATAAAATTAGTAGAAATTTGAATGCTTTTACAAAAACATTGCCAAACATTTTACAAATTACATATTATGTACTAGTGAGATTTCTAAACTTTAAAATAAATTTCCATCCTTAAATTTTTTGCTGATGATGGTTTTCTGCCCATGGTATTTTGTAGATTCGGTCAAGGGAACTATGGTTATGTTCTAATCCAGTGTTAATGGATTGGGGTTTATGAAAGCTTCGGCATGTATATATATGTATTGTAACATTGAAAGGAATATAATAAAAAATCAATCTGGTAGTCCCGACCTTTGGATCCAAGGGAAATCTCTGTGTATTTGTTTTATATTCTTGTCATTGTTTACTTTAAATTTTTTAGAATTCTTCTATAGGTAATTTTTTTTATAGGGTTAAAAGCTACATTTGGTATCAGAGCAATTGTGACTTCAAGGGGATGCCTTTTCTGCTAAGGGATTTTTCTTGGACCTGTGGTAGACCATTTTCAGTGGGATATCTGTGGGAATGATTCTTGTGGTGAAAGAAGATGACGAGCAGTGGAAAGATAGAGATTGAGAAATTTAATGGTCAGAGTTTTGAGTTGTGGAAGCTCAAGATAGAGGACATGTTGGTGGATAGAGATCAGTGGATCATAGTAGATTCAGGTACTAAAATAATGACAATGTCAGCAAAAGACTAGGTGAAGTTGGATCGGAAGGAAAAGAGCATAATATGGTTGTGTATCTCAGATTTAGTATTGTTGAATGTATCAGGGTAATCTAGGGCAAAGGATTCATGGGTCAAGGTAGGGACTTTGTACCAATCTAAGGCTCTGGTGAACAATTTTTTCCTGCGAAAAAAAGATGGATAACCTGAGGATGAATGATGAAAACTCGGTGATAGAGCATCTAAACGCCTTTAATACTGTGGTAAGCTAGTTTTTATCTGTTGATATTAAAATTTTAGATGAAGATAAGTGTATCAATATTTTGTGTTCTCTTCCAGATTCATGGGATATTTTGGTTGTTGCAATAGGTAGCAATATAACTACCTTGAAGTTTGATGAAGTAGTCTCATCCTTATTGACAGAGGAGATGAGACAAAAAAATATGGAGAGCCAGAATGGAGATTCCTTGTTAGTACAAGGATGGTCCTAGAATATAAACAAAAATAATTCCTCAAGTGGGAGATCTAAATATAGAGGGAGATCTAAATCTCCAAGAAAACCTGTAAAGATATGTTGGAAATGCATAAAGGAAGGGCACTTCAAAAAGGAATGTAGATATAAAACTCCTGAGAAAGGAAAGGGATCTCATAATTCTCATTTTGTAGTGGAAAAATCCACCTCAGAGGAAGGTGGGTATGTGTACTTGGCTTCTACTTCAAGTACACAGGTAGATCATGAGGCATGGTTGATTAACTCAGGTGCATCCTTTCACTTCTCTCCCCATAGGGAGTGGTTTTGTGAGTATGAGAAATATGATGGTGGTGATGTCTTCTGAGGGGATGATAGGAAGGCTAAATCGCCAGACACAGAAAAATCAAGGTGAAATTACAAGGAGAAAGGATTAGAACACTTCCGAGTGTTCTAAATATTCCTACATTGGCCAGAAATCTGATTTTTGTAAACAAGATGGATGATTTTGGATTTAAGACTTCTGTGGTCAATATCTTCTAACTTTGTGACCGGAGAACCCACATTAAAAACCATTTTGCTGTCAACGTTTCGAACCCCAACAGGGATCCATCATCAGGACTCTTATTAAATGTTGATAGAAGAAGAGCTCAGTTACAAGATATAAATAGCTATGAGTTAAGCTGCTAGATTAGGGAAAAGGAAGGTCGACTGCTTTGTTTAAAGGTCGGCTAAGTAATAAATAATATTCAATTTTCAATTTTTATTTTAATTATAATCATATAATGCTTATTTTTGATGATAAATTATTACTAATAATAAATAATAAAGATGAGATTTTCATAGTAATATATTTTCCTATATTATAATATTCTAATAAATAATAATTTATATATAATAATTTAAATAAACACTGATTCTTTCATGAAAGACTCCCATGACTTCGTGAACCTTATTAGAAATGAGAGGATGAACGAGAATGACATCCTGGTAAGCTTTGATGTAGTATCCCTATTCACCAAGATTCCCCTTGACGAAGCCATTCAGGTCATAAAAGATGTTACTGATCCCCAAACCGCAAGACTAGCATAGATTTGTTTACGATCAACTGTTTTCACCTTTCAAGGTGAATACTATGAGAAAACATCTGGGGTGGCAATGGGTTCTCCCCTTTCACCAATTGTGGCCAACATTTACATGGAATATTTTGAAAAGAAGGCCCTCGAATCATACCCTCTGAAGCCAGCGTGGTGGAAGCGATTCGTAGATGACACAAACATAAAATGGGCTCATGGAAAAACAGAACTTGATAAGTTCTTTATACACCTTAACTCCATCTCACCTGAAATAAAATTTACCATGGAGAAGGAAGAAAACAAGATGATCCCTTTTTTGGATGTTCTTATCATTAGGAAGGAGGATGGCTCCTTAGGGCATAAAGTTTTTAGGAAGTCAACCCACACTGAGAGCTACCTCCATGCAGACTCCCACCATCACCCTTCTCAGAAGTTTGGTATTATGAACACTCTGGCCATCAGAGCTCTTAGAATCTCCGATTCTGATCATTTAGTCGAAGAAAAGAAGCACTTAGTATCAGTTTTTAATAGTATAGGCTACAAAGAAAAAGAAATCAGAATGGCTATAGAGAGGGCCGAAAGAAGGGTGTTATCTCACAAACCTAAAGCTCAAGACCAACCTCAGTGCGGAAGGGTGTTTCTACCTTACATTCAAGGGGTTACAGACAAGATTGCAAGAATCCTGAGAAAGAAAGACATAATCACCCAGTGGAACGATTAGACAAAGTATGAGGTCTGTCAAGGATAATATTGATAGACACCAACTTAAAGGAGTTTATAAAATAGATTGTTCATGTGGGATTAGTTACATTGGTGAAACAGGTCGTTCCTTACAAACAAGACTGAAGGAACATGCAGCAGATATTAGGAATGATAGGTCTTGTACTTCGGCCCTTGCAGAGCATTCCTCTAAAACTAAGCAGCATCTGTGTGTGGAAAACGCCTCAATTATCGCTAGAGAAGAACATCATCAGAAGCGGAAAATTAGAAAGGCTCTTGAGATTTTGAAGCATCCCCATAACCTCAACAGGGACAATGGGATCGAGATCAGTACGAGCTGGTTGCCCTTAATCAGAGAAATCAGAGAAATCAATAACCTCTAGTGCCTCCTACGTTTGTCCTCTAGATGGTTTTATCTCCTAGAATCAGTCTCTAGTCATTAATAATTGGCATATAATAATTTTAACCTATGAATTATTAACAATAATGAAGTAGTAAGTATAGGTTATAATATATACTATTATTATTAATTATTAAATATAACTATTAAGTGTCATTATCCATATTAAAATTAACCTTTATTATTATTATTTAATAGCCATTAACAAATTTAGTTTAAAATTGTATTATAATACTTTTACTAAGTATTAATTGTCATTTTAAAATTATTACTTAGTATTATTACAATTATTTTAATGACTAAAATTGATTATTATGAACTATTATTATTACCATTAATGCATAAAAGTTAAAAATAAATCCTATTAACCTTAAAATTTTTTCTTATTTATATCAAAATTAATAAATATTCGCATCATCATTTAATACAAAATAAATAAATACATTATCTCATTAATACTAAAAACTGATCTCTACTATAATAATATTAATATTTATTATAACATAACATAACATTTATTAATAATTATAAATAACTTTAAACAATAATAATTTATAACAATTATAATTCTTAGTATTATTATATGTTATAATACTATTATTCCTATAATTATCATAAATTACTCATTTCATTTTATTAATAAAATTATATGAAACTCTTATTATAAATTATTAAATTATTATATTTAAATTATTTATTATGAAGTAATAATTAAATATATTACTATGAAAATCTCATCTTTATTATTTATTATTAGTAATAATTTATCATAAAAAATAAACATTATATGATTATAATTAAAATAAAAATTGAAAATTGAATATTATTTATTACTCAGTCGACCTTTAAACAAAGCAGCCGACCTTCCTTTTCCCTAATCTAGCAGCTTACCTCATAGCTATTTATATCTTGTAATTGAGCTCTTCTTTTATCAACATTCAATAAGAGTCCTGATGATGGATCCCTGTTGGGGTTCGAAACGTTAACAGCAAACTGGTTTTTACTGTGGGTTCTCCGGTCACAAAGTTAGAAGATGCATGATGTAGGTGTAAAAACAATGTTTGAGAAAGATGCCTACAATATGGTTCAGGGAGCACTGGTATTGATGCAGGGAGTCCGGATTGGAAATTTCTACAACCTTTTGGGTAGTACTATTATTGATGGCTACAACAGTTATGCGGTTCCTAAAAGTGGATCAGAAAATCTAGTGGTCTCTGGAGAGAAGACCATGCTATAGCATTAAAGGCTTGGACATATTGGAGAGAAGGGCCTTCGATTACTACATGGTAATGTTATGGTAGAAGGTATTTCTAATTTCTCTTTGGATTTTGATTTCTATGAACATTGTGTATATGGGAAGTAGAATCATGTGAATTTCCTCTCTGGTGCTAAGAGGGCAGAAGGGATATTAGAACTTGTGCACTGTGATGCGTTTAGATATGTGTCAGTTCCATCACTGGGTAATTCTGTGTACTATGTATCATTTATAGATGAATTCTGATCCAAACTTAAATAAGAACGTAAAAAATTACAGATATAACCATAAATATAGAAATGTAGCAGAAATAACACTTCATTTCATTGATATCAAAATACTGGAATATGCATACAAACAAAATGGAAATAAACTAGCTTAGGTGATGGTAGCTTATCTTTGAGAAGTGATGTGGCAGCTACATGCCTTTGAATTGTGTTACAATGAGGCTCCAATGCCTATTTATTATTGAGAAACAATGGAAAACCCTAATCATCCACAAACCTAACCCTAGAAGATGAAGTGCCAAAACTATGGGCCCTTTTGGGTAAATTGGTACATCAATTTCACGGGGTCGTAACTTTGGCATGCGATCTTCATTTGGCTATCATAATACCTCGTTTAAAAGATCTCAAAGAGTACGCCAAAAAAATTAGGGTTCCTTTTCTGGAACTTTCCCAATCTCTTTGTTTTCCTGCTTTGGAAGTTCATGACTTGAAAAACTACCAAAAATAGTAAATTGTGCTACAATTAAGGAAACTAAAAAATTGAAAGAGACAATGTTGGGGGTCCAAGTGGAATAGGAGCATGGCCACCAATATCCACTTGGATCAGTCTTGCCCCCTTAGGAAACAATGGTTCCCATTGCATTGAGTGCCCATGAGATGGGGAAACTTCTGCTAAACTTGGTCTCTGGTAAGCCACTTGCCTTGGTGCAGGAATTGGCCAATTTTGACAACCAAATACAGTTGGATATTTTGTTGGCAAATGTTCTTGATATGTGTGTCCATGATCTGATTAATTGTGGCATGTTCGATGCAGTCTGAGTTTAGCTCTGTTGGTGTGAGTTGTTCTGCAATGTCGGATGTGTCCAACAATGGTGGAAAGTATGGCTGAAGGCAGTCTATATTGAACATTGGGTGCAGACCAAAGAAAATAGGAATGCTAAGCTTGGAGGCATTTTCCCCTACAACGTTGGTGATGGTTTATGGCCCATATTGAAGTGGGTGAAGCTTGCGATGGGGTCCAACAAGGTGCTCCTTTTGCAAATGTAGCCAAACTCTGTCACCCACCTAGAACTTGTGTGACACCCAATGTTGATCATGGTGCTACTTGTACTTAGCATTAGCTCTATCCAATATATCATGGACCTGCTGGTGGGTGTGTTGAATGCACTCAATGAAGTTGTTAGCCTTGTCTGCTTTGCACTAGACATGAGCCGAATCTGCATGAGTAGCTGTAAATCATATGGCCACATCAATGGGACATAATGGCTGAAATCCCAGTCCTACCTGAAAAGGGTTGTGGCCCATTGATATGTGGAGAGCTCTATTGTCACTGTGTTGGACATAAGGGAGGCTTTCATCCCATGTGCGTGGATTCTTCGAGTTGTACATGCACAAAATGTGTATGACCATCTTGTTGACAACTTTTTTTTGGCCATTAGTTTAGGGATGGAAAGTCGTGGCCTTAGTGAGTTTGGTATCCAACATTGACCACAGACTTGACCAAAATTCACTTAGGAATTTGTTATCCTGGTCAGAGACAATGGAATGTTGAATCCCAAAGTGTACCCACACCCACTCAAAGAAGAGATTAGAAGTGGCCTCTCTTGTGATACTCTCCATGCAGGCTACCATAATGGCCATCTTAGAGAATATGTCGACGACCATCAAAACATAGTCGTTTCTGTACTTAGTAGAAGGAAGGTTTGACATGTAATCCATGGAGATAGATTCCCAAGGTTGAATAGGAGTAGGCAGAGGAGTATACATGCCTTTCTCCTTGATGGTTTGTTTAGCAATGGCATAGATAGTGCAGGATTTAATGTACCTCCCAACATTTCAACGAAGGTTCAGCCAATAAAAATACTTCTACAGTACTACCGCTATTTTCTCTACTCCAAAATGTCCAGCAACTTGATTGGAGTGCACCTACCAAATCATCTTGGCACGCTTTCTTGAAGGAACACAAATGTGTTTGAGGTGGCATAAAAGTGCATTATGGAGGTGAAATTTTAGAACTTGCTTACCTTCTAGGAGTGTCTAGTATGTGCTGCCGAATTCTGGATCGCTCTCGTAAAGATGCGGCCACCCTGAAGTCTCGTGCCCATAGGAGTCAAGCACAGTGATCAACGCATGACTGGTGGTCAATTGAGGTAGTTTGCCACATTATTGGTGCTTCTCTTCTTGTACTTAATGTTCAAATGGAATTGTTGCAGGTAGGTGGAAGATTTCTGATGGTGATTGTTCTGCAACGTCCCTCATGTATATATGAAATGCAAGGGTCAGTGGTGTGTGTGGATGATTGTTTCCTTCCTTAGAATGTAATGCTTCTATTGAAAAAATTCTTGCACAATGGAATACATTTCTTTTTCGTAAATGGGATACTTTTAAATTGTGTATGAAAGTGTCTCATTGTGGTAAGCCATTGGATGCCCCTGCTGAGTAAAAATTGCACCAATAGCATAGTCAGAGGTGTATGTCTCAATCCCAAATAGTTACTACATATCTAGTAATGTGAGAACTAGTGCAGAGTAGAGGTAATGCTTCAACTTGGAAAATACCTTATGTTGGGTTTCATAACAAAAAACTTTTCTTTCGATCTGCCCTTGGTGACTTGACTTAAAGGCTAAGTGATATGAGAGAACCCCAACACGAACCTGTGGTAGAAATTGGCAAGACTTGGAAAGGTGTGGAGCTCTGTTAGAGTGGTTGGGCCTAGCCATACTCGAATGACTTGTATCTTGGTTTTGTCCACATGCACACCCTACTCATCAATGATGTACATAAGATATTGAACCTAGGTCATGCCAAAATTGTGTTTCTCTAAATTGGCACACAACTTATGTTGTTGCAGGGTTTGAAGGACCTGTCGAATATGGTGGAGGTGCTCTTCCCAACTCTGGCGGAAGATCAAGATGTCATTTAAGTACAACACCACGAATCCATTGGTGAAGGGTTGCAAGATGTCATCCATTAATATCATAAAGGTTGTGGAGGCATTCGTCAACCCGAAAGGCATGACCAACCATTTGAAAAGGCCCTCCTTGGATTTGAAGGAAGTCTTCCACACATTGGAGGGTTTGATAGGCACCTGGTGATAATCGGACTTTAAGTCAATCTTGTTGAAATATTTGGCCCCCTTTAGCTGTTCCAGAAAGTCATCAATTCGTGGGATTGGGTACCTATTCTGGACAATGATCTTGTTTAGTGCCCAATAGTCAATACAAAGTCTCCATGTCCCGTCCTTCTTCTGTACCAATACAATCGAGCTCCCACAAGGTGATGAGCTTGGCCTGATGTGCCCTTTCTGAAATATCTCCTTAATCTACTTCTTGATCTCATCATTCTCCAAAATAGAGTTTCGATAGTTCGGTCCATTAGGTAGCAGTGCACCCGGGTTCAAATTGATGGAGTGCTTGACCTGACAATGCATAGGTACCCTTATAGGTGAGGAAAAAATGTCCCTATACTCCTCCATGACCTTGTCCACCCGCTAATGTTGTGTGAAGGAACCATGTTTAGAAGTCGTGGCCACAACCTTCTTCTTTCCCTGAGGGTGAATCATAAGGAAAACAAATTTACTGGTCTGGGAAATGATCTTATTGCATTTCTTTGTAGTGTTCAAAGAGATAGCAGTAGGCGGGGCTGCCTCTGATATCCTATACAACTTATTTCCCAAGGTAGTAATAAAAAAGTGAGGTCTAGAATCATATATAACATGTTGCTTCCAGAAGTATGGTTGTCCTAATAATACATCACAAACTTCAAGAGGAGAAACATATCTAACATCACAATGTTATTCTAAGTCTTTATGCATCGATATGATGGATGGTTGGATTATTTGGTACTCAAAGCCTCAAAGAGACAATGTAGAAATGGATATGTAATCATCACACTACCTGAGAAGATTTCTTACCTCGTATAAGGTTATTGACCTCATTCGTTTGCATTTGTAGGTATTCAAGTGAGTTTTGGGGTGAATCAAAGAATTTTTCCTCGTTCCCTTGTAGATGCATTGAGTTTTTAGAGACCTATTTTGCCAATTTAAATTAGCCATGGGATTATTGATCTTGCTAGTAACAATGTTTGGATTTGAAAACCATATGATAAGGATGAAATAAGTGAATATAAACTTTGTTTATGGAGAAGTTCCATTTGAAATAAAGTCAATAATTTTTCTTATTAGGGATTTTTGCCTGTAATTTAGGTGTTAAGTTGAATTAATATTTTGATCCCTAGAAGATGCGAATTGTACATTTTTCAACCCCACAACCCCAACAAAATTCATAGAATGAAATTCCAATGCTTGCAAGTAATAAAACATGCATTAAAAAAATCCTCTCAAACAAGGCAATTATGAGAAAGTTATACTTTAATGATGTTGAAAATCTAAATGGTGTTTTTATGTAGATGAGGTATCAGTTGTCAATATTTTTAATCCTTGTTTAAATTATTTGTTAGGTCCCTATAATACTAGTGATGCCCCCATTAATATTGTAATTGTATCCCTTATTAATATTGTTGTGCCCCTATTGTCCCATATTGTTAATAACTATGCCCAGAATCGCTCTAGTTATTTTTCTGCCTTATATTATTATTGTTATTCGGCTTTATATGTGCCCCTTGGACTCCTATAATAGAAAAGGATTTGTCATTTGAACATCCAAGAATTGTTCATATGTAATGTAAAGGAGTTTCCCCTCGAAGAGGCGAATTCTAAGCGTTGATCTATCTTTTCTATCTTTGTGACTGGTTTTGCATAACATTTGGTATCAGAGCTTTGGATTCTAGGGTTTCGCTGCTCCAAATAGGTCATCGTGGCATTTTTGCTATAACTTGTTTTCTGCAACGTTTCAAAAGCGAAAAAAACCCATTTGATATGAAATTACACTGAACCTCTGGTTCAAATTTCATAGCTTTTCACACTATATTTGCGGAGATATGATCTGAGGAAGTTGGTCTTTTTGCAGACTCCTGAATTACATTCCAAACAAGTGACCTGGGGAAAATCATCATAAGCTTCTCTCTGAGCATCGGATTGAAATTTTGTAAGAAGGTACAGAAATATGACGAACTGTAGTTTCTTGTATATATTTTTCAGAGCCAAAGGTCAAAACAGTGACACGTGACACTTCATACAAGTTCACTCTTCTAGAAAGGTCTATAATCAGGTCATCTTGGGATATTGTGCATAACTCTTCCTTGGAGAATCCAATTTGGATCAGATTGGTGGCATTGGAAAGAGGACGTAGAGGGCTACTATAGGTCGCAATTTCAGAACTAGATGATCCGAAATTACAGAGATACATCAGATTCAATATCAAGCTCCTACAAAGTGAAAAAAGGGTGTAGTTTTTTTTTTAATTTTTGCATAAGCTTGGTTTGAAAAATTAGTTTGAAGGAATTCAAAGGGCATAGTAAAGCATTATTAAAGAAACAAGGCCACCATAACCCTATGGGCTTCCTGTGACTATCAATAATTTGATGGATGAAGCTCATAATTAAGTAATCAATTTTTTTATTTTGATCCTTCAACTATCTAGAAAATTGAGATATAGAGGGAAATGATCAAATTTAATTCCAATTTTGAAAGGAGTCATTACTATCTCCTAATAATGTTTTTCCTTGAAACACAATCATTCACTTAAAAGGTTTATTGGTTCCCCAAGCCAAAGGTTTGGCTCATAAAGACTAAACCACTGAATCGAAAGGTTGCAAGTCAGGGTAATAATCCTTTTAAGTCAACTAAGACATATCCTTGAAGGTGGGATAAATTATCAATTCCTGGTAAAGAAAAACTAAACTAATTGATCAATTTTTCAAATAAATCATGAAAAAATCCTTCCCAACATGTGGCATAACAACTTGACAATTTGGTATCTAACCTCTAATGGCCATTATTATGCAAATTCAAAGTTCTGGATAATTGGTTTTAACTTTGGGTGGGGAAATTTTGTATTAGGGAGTAATGTGTGCAATGTCAGAATATAGCAAATAACAATTCTTTCTTGGGATCAACTAGTGAGCTTGAGTAAAGTGTATTGCTACCCGAATGTGGCATTTTGAGCTATCATGTGTTCCCAGATGACTTGTTGATCTAAAATTAAATAGGAACACAACAAATTATAGATATAATCATAAACACAAAGATGCAGTAGAAAAAAAAAAACTTCATTTCATTGATAGAAAAATATTGAAATATGCTTACAAACATAATGGAAATAAGATAGCTCAGGTAATGGTAGCTTATCTCTGAGAAGCGATGTGGCAGCTACATGCCTCTGAACCGTGTTACAATTAGGCTGAAGGGCCTATTTATTATTGGAAAACATAAGAAAACCTTAAACAACCAAAACCCTAACCCCGAGAGATGTAACACCAAGAGTTTGTGGGCCCCGTTGGGGTTAGTTGGGCAACCAACTTCCCGGGGTCGTAACTTGGTCATATATCTGTTTGGTGCATGCGATACATTGTTGGAAATGTCTCATCGAGTACTATAGGTTTCACCACATGCCCTTGCTCATGGCCAGGGACCTACTGCAAACCCAAAAAAAATCTGTTTAGGTGGTTAAAATTGCTTCAGAAGTTCATGACCCGAAAAACTGCTAAAAATAGTAAATGATGAAATGAACAAGGAAACATATGAAACTGGTTGCGAGGTATAGGTGGAATAGGCAGGTGGCCACCGATATCCACTTGGATCATTCCTCTCCCCTTAGGAAGAAATGATCCCCATTGCGTGCAAAGCCTCCATGGGGTGAGGAAATTTTTGTTGAACTTGGTCCCTGGTGAACCACTTTCCCTGGTGAAGGAGTTGGCTTGCTTTGACATTAGATATAACTATATCCTATGTTGGTGAGTGTTCTTGATCTGTGTGTCCCTGATTTGATCAGTTGTGGCTTGTTCCATGCAGTTCCAGTTGAGCTTTGTTAGTGTGGGTTGTTCTGCAATGTCAGATGTGTCCAACAACAATGGAAAGTATGGCTGAAGGCGATCTACATTGAACACTGGTTGTAGACCAAGGAACGATGGGATGGTGAGCTTGAAGGCATTGTCATCGACGACCTTGGTGATGGTGTATGACCCATATTAGAGTGGGCGAAGCTTGCGATGGGGTCCAAAGAGGTGCCCCTTCTGCAAATTTAGCCAAAATTTGTCACCCATTGGTACTTGTGCGACACTTACTGTTGATCATGGCGCTACTCATACTTAGCATTGGATTTGTCTAATATATCATGGACCTATTGGCAGATTATTGAATGTGCTCAATGATGTTGTTATCCCTTTTTGATTCGAACTGAATGTGAGTCGAATCTATCTTAGTGGATGCAAATGGTATGGCCACATCAATGGGGCATAATGGCTCAAATCCCAAAACTACCTGAAAGGGGTTGTGGCATGTTGAGTTGTTCAGAGCTCTTTTGTAGTTGTGTTTGACATAGGGGATAATTTCATCCCACATGCATGGATGCTTCGATTTGTACATGCGCATAATGTGTATGATCATCCTGTTGAAAACCTCTGTTTGGCCATCAATTTGGGGATAGAAAGTCATGTACTTAGTAAGTTTTATATCTAGCATCGACCAGAGACTTGACCAAAATTCACTCAAGAATTTGCTATCCTGATCTGAGACAATGGATTGCTGGATCCCAAAGTGTACCCACACTCGCTCAAAGAAGAGCTTAGCAGTGGCCTAATCTGTGATACTCTTCTTGCAGGGTGCCATGATGGCCATCTTAGAGAATTTATCAATGACCACAAAAACACAGTTTTTGACGTGCTTAGTAGAAGGAAAGCCTGACATGTAATCCATGGAGGCAGATTCCCAAGGCCAGCTAGGAGTAGGTAGAGGAGTATACAGGCCTTGCTTTTTGATGGTTGGTTTGGCAATGGCATAGGTGGCGCAGGATCTAATGTACTTCCCAACATCCTGACGAAGTTTCGGCCAATAAAAATACTTCTGCAATACCACCACTGTTTTCTCTACTCCGAAATGACTAGCGACCCCACTGTAGTGCGCCTTCCAAATCATCTTGGCACACTCACTTGAAGGAACACAAATGTGTCCCAGGTGGCATAAAAATTCATCCTGAAGGTGAAATTTGGAACTTGCTTCGCTTCGAGGAGTGTTTGGTATATGTCACTGAATTCTGGATCGCTCTTGTAAAGATGTGGCCACCCCGCTGTCTCATGCCCACAGGAGTTGAGCACAGTGATCAATGCCATGACCTGTGGTCGGTTGAGGCAATCAACGACGTTATTGATGTAGCAAAGCTACATCTTTCACCTCTAGTGATGGTAGAGCTCCACTAATGATGGTAGGGTACATGGGTTTAGGCAAATTTCCATTTCCTCCATGCACTGCATGTTGTAAGGCTCTGATTGTGAAACATGAAATCTGACATCTGTTAATTAGAACTATGCTGAAACAATTTTACCAATCAGAAATCCGATCTGTATAGATCCAACATTGCAGATCCAATCTGATATCACCTCGATAATCAATTGGCAATGGTCAACAATCAATAGGGTGTGGAAATCTCCAATGCTAAGTAATCACCGGAATGACTGCGATCTCTTTGACTTTTATGACCGAGACCCAATGAAGTTTAACTCCTCCTTCTAATCATTTCGGGTCCATTTGCTGTGTTAAATCACACACTTATTCACATGTGATATGTGTCCGATCCTTCCCTAAACGGATGACCCCAATTGCATGGAAATTAAACTCTGTTTAAAATTTCCATCGAGTCCACTAGCTGGGTTAACACACTTGCTAATTCAAACCCAATCACTGTTGGATCTAACCCCTTCAAGTAGAAGGTCACGATTAACTGATCTATTAACTCAGTTTTATAAATTATCATGTCCGATTTTGGAATTAATGTCTACGCTTGTTGGCACGCAATGACCATTAGATTTGTTGGATCTGTCCAATTAGACGATTCACAATGATCTCATGTTCTCTGTCGGGAAACTGCATTCTGCACTTTCGCTATGTTTCTTCCTTATCCACCATATTTACACTGTCATTATTATCCCTTTACAACTTAATCTATAAACAGTCTACTTCCATTCACTGTTAATCAATTTTGGAACTCAGGAGATCACCTGATACAATTAAGGGTTCACAATAGACTTGCGGTCCAATTCTAAGGAAAAATATGGTGCAAAAAGTTTTTAGTCTCCCACAGTTAATTGCCTAGAGTATTCTAATACTTCAAGCTCATTATACCAAAGAAAACTAAGCTTTCAACTTGTAAATCAATTAACTTCAATTATTTTGAAGGGAGAATAAAAAAAATCCAGGGTTTGACCGTCCATGCGCATAAATTAGAGAGGTGTAGAAAGATACCAAATTTTACGTTCAAATCCTTCAATAATTCGGAAATCTACATAAATACACATACATGTTTTCTTGACAAACTCTGTCAAATGTTAATTTATAATCACACAAGAAATTTACATATTTCAGAGGCCTGATATGCAATCAAACGGCCTTCATCATATCCCTCTCTCACACACATCTACTCTATAACCTCTAGCTCTCTCCTTCAATTATTCAAAAGATCACAATTTATACAAATACGAATTCATGAACCAATTTAGTTTAGATCCAACAATCTCTCACTTTCTCCTAAAGCATCTCTTCAGCTCCACTCTTTTCTCAAACAAAATCCTAAATGAAGCTTTTAAATCCCTCAAATCCTCACTCTTCCTAGGATTACTCAACTGTCTCTAAAATCTCTTCATTCACGACATATTCTCCACAATTTAAATTTACAATTTAAAATTTCCTCAAACTCCACTAAACTTAGGAAAATAAATAAAATGATTAAGGGAATCCACTCCCTTTAGTAAATGTGAAATAATACTCATGGGTCTTATAAGCTTTGACGAATGCTCCTGCATCAGTTATTGGTGTCGCCCTTCTCATACTTAATGTTCAAATGGAACTGTTGCAGATAGGTGGACCATTTCTGATGGTGGTCGTTCTGCAACTTCCCTTCTGTTTGTATGAACTGTAGAGGTCGGTGGTCTATGTGTATGATTGTTTCCTTCCCCAGAATGTAATGCTTCCATTAACTGTAGGTCTGCACAATGGAATACATTTCTTTGTCATAAGTGGGGTATTTTCAGACTGTCTTAAAGTGTCTCACTTTGGTAAGCCTCTAGATGCCCATGTTGAGTAAGAACTGCACCAATAGCATAGTCGGAGGCATTTGTCTCAATCTCAAATGGTTGTTGCAGGTCTCTTAATGTGAGCATTAGTGCAGAACATAGGTGATTCTTCAACTCGGAGAACCATTTTTGTTGGGTATCCGACCAAAAAAAATTTTCTTTTGCTCTTCCCTTGGTGACTTGACTTAAAGGCCAAGTGATATGAGAGAACCCCAACACGAACCTACGGTAGAAATTGCTAAAACCCAAAAAGTTGCAGAGCTCTATTAGAGTGGTTGGGGTTGGCCAATCCCGAATTACTTGTATCTTGGATGGGTCCACATGTACACACTCCTCATCAATGATGTATCCCATATATTGAAATTGGGTTCGGCCAAAGGTGCATTTCTCCAAGTCAACACATAGCTTGTGTTGTCACAGTGTTTGAAGGACCTGTCGAATATTGTGGAGGTGCTCTTCCAAAATCTGGCTAAAGATCAAGATGCCACCTAAATACACCATCGTGAATGCATTGGTGAAGGGTTTCAAGATGTCATCCATTAGTCTCATGAAGGTTGCAGGGGCGTTCGTTAATCTAAAGAACATGTGATCCGGATTTAAATAGGAACGCAATAGATTACAGAGATAACCATAAATACAGAGATGCGATAACCATAA
>APFE030833037.1:142115-172497 GCA_000404065.3 Pinus taeda
TTCCCTTTGCCATTCCCCTTGTCAGGTTCTGGCTCAGGGTCGGAACATGTATCTGATTCAGAAGCCTTCAACTCGGCCACCATCGACTGCTTGGTCCGACACTCACTTGTGTTATGAGTGGGACTCTTGTGGAACTCACACCACTTTCCTGTGTCCTTCTTCGGCTTTGTGGTGTTGTTCTTTTCTTGTGGCTTTGACGGGTTGTCCTGGGTCACCCCGCCTTGGCTTTGTCCTTTGGTCTTTTGATTTGCAGATCCAAAGTCTCGCTTCTTCTGTTTTAACTTTTGCTCGATTTTGACAGCGTATCGGTATGCTGTGCCGAGTGAGGAGATGTCCAAGAATTCCATTTCTTCCTGAATGTATCTATGTAGGCAACCGCGGTATTTGAGTACCAGATGCCGCTCAGAATCTTTGATACCCAAAACTGTGTGCGAAGGGTGTGAAAGATGTTTGTGAACTCAGGGACATCTTGGTCCCGTCCCTGCCGCAGCGTGGTCCATCTGATGTATTTGTCCTCATAGCTTTTGACAGGGTAGTACTGCTGCTTGATGGCATTGCGAAAGTCATTCGAAGTGGGTGCGGCTGAAAATAGTGAGCCTGTACTTTCATCCTTCTGCTCGCAGTAGGTTTCCCACCAGTCCTTGACGTGGGGGGCTGCTTTGAGAAGAGCGAAAACAATCTTTCCCCGACTTGAAAATTCATGAACAGAAAAATAACCCTCTAGCAGATTTAACCATTTATCTACGGCATCTGCGTCTATTTTACCCTCGAAGATGGGGATTTCAAAATTAACTTGTACCTTAAAGGGCGTGGCTTTTCCAGAGTCGCTGCTGAAAGCCGATGCGTCACCTCTAGGTAGCCGCTGAAGAATCTGCACAAAGCTGTCCATCATCGCGTTTCGTTGCCGCTCGAGGGCTTCTTCGAGCAAGATTTTGATAGGATCTCCTGCCCCTTCATCTTTCTTCTCGTCCGCCATGGGAGGCCGTCGGGATTTTCGAGGCTGGTCTTGCAAAGGTTCGACCAGTTCAAGCCCTAACTCCTTATATCCTGACCTCGTTGGGGACATGCAAAGAAAAAACCGAGAAAAAAGCAGACCGCTCTGATACCACTGATCCGGATTTAAACAAGAACGCAATAGATTAAGATAACCATAAACACAGAGATGCGATAACCACAAATAAAGAGATGCAGCGGAAATAACACTTCATTTCATTAATGGAAATACCGAAATATGCTTACAACCAGAATTGGAAATAAACCAGCTAGGACGATGGTAGCTTATCTCTGAGAAGAGATGTGCGGCTACATGTCTCTGAACTGTTCCGAACTTGTGTTACAATGAGGCTCGAAGGCTGATTTATTATTGAGAAACAATGGAAAACCCTTCACATTCCAAAGTCGACCCTTAGAAGATGAAACGCCAAATTGTGGGCGTTTGGTGGTAAGTTGGTACATCAACTTCCCGGGGTCGTAACTTTAGCATATGATCTCCGTTTGACGCGTACAATAGCTCATTAGAAAGATCTATTCGAGCACTATCATTGTTGGAACGGCGACACCGGTCCATGTTCCATGGACCCGTGTTGCCCCTGGATTCCAAAAAAACGTCGTTTAGGGCCTCAAAACGGCTCCGGAAGTTCGGGACCCGAAAAACTGCTAAAAATAGTAAGTTGCGCTACAATTAAGGAAACTGAAAATGCTGAAAGAGACAATTGTGGGGGTCCAAATGGGATAGGTGGGTGGCCACCAACATCCACCTGGATCAACATGACCATTCGCAAAGGCCCTCCTTGGATTTGAAGGAAGTCGTCCACACATCAAAGGGTTCGATAGGCACCTGGTGATAATCTGACTTCAAGTCAATCTTGGTGAAATATTTGGCCCCTTTAAGCTAGTCCAAAAGGTCATCAATATAAGGGATTAGGTACCTATTCCGGACAATGATCTTTTTTAGCCCCCAATAGTCAATACGGAGCTTCCAGGTCCCATGCTTCTTTTGTACCAATACAATCTGGCTCCAACAAGGTGATGAGCTTGGTCTAATCTTCCCTTTCTGCAATTGTTCCTAAATATTCCTATTGATCTCTTCATTCTCTAGAACAGAGCATCAATATATCAGTTCATTGGGCAGCGACACACCTAGGGTTTGATCGATGGAGTGCTTGACCTGACAATGTAGAGGTACCCCTGTGGGTGAGCTGAAAATATTCCTGTACTCCTCCATAATCTTGTCCATATGTTGTTGGTATGGAGAGGAGCCTTGCCTAGAAAACATGGCCACAACCTTCTTCTTGCCCTGGGGGTGAATCATAAGGAAAACAAAATTCCTAGTCTGGGAAATGATCTTACTGCATTGCTTTGCGATGAACAAAGAGATGGCAGTAGGCAGGGCTACCTTTGGTATCCTGTACAACTTATTAGCGAAAGTAATAATCACAGAGAGAGGTCTAGACTCATATACAACATGTTGCTTCCATAAGTATGGTTGTCCTAATATTGTATCACAAACTTCAAGAGGAGCAACGTCACATAGTACCTCATCCATGAAGGGATTGATGACTATTGGATGATAGGAAGATCTCATCCTTAGTGAAGCCACCCAATGGTGTACGACTGTGAATGTGTTGTAGTCTTTAGGCCCAGTTGCTTCAGGGTTCCGATTCAGAGTCGGAACCTGCATATGATTCAAAAGCCTTCAGCTCAGCCACCAATGGCTCCTTGGCCTGACACTCACTTGTATTGTGAGTGGAGATCTTATGGAATTCACACCATTTTCCCATGTCCTTCTTCATCTTCCTGGTGTTGTTCTTTTCTTCCAGTTTCGACAAGCTATCCTAGGTAGCCCCACCTTGGCTTGGTCCTTTATTCTCTAGTTTGGGGGCACCTTTTCCTTGCTTTGGATTTGCAGATCCAAAGTCCTGCTTCTTCTGGTTAAACTTCTGCTTAATCTTGATAGTGTACCAATACACCGTGTCAAGCGTGGAAATGTCTAGGAACTCCATCTCATCCTGGAGGTACTTTTGTAGACAACTACAATACTTGAGCACCAAATGTCGCTTAGTATCCTTGATACCTAGCTTCGTGCAAAGGGTATGGAAAATATTTGTGAACTATGTCACATCTTGGTCCCTTCCTTGCCGTAGCATGGTCCACTTTATGTATTTGTCTTCATAGCTTCCGACAAGGTAATATTGTTCCTTGATGATGTCTCAAAAATAATTCCAAGTGGGTGCGGCTGAAAAGAATGAGGGTTCACTCTCGTCCTTTTGTTCATAGTAGGTTTCCCAACAATCCTTGACATGTGGGGTGACTTTGAGAAGTGCAAAAGTAATATCTTCCTGATTGGAAATGTCATGAACTAAAAAATATCCTTCCAATATTAACCATTTATCTACGATGCCTGCATTTATCAGGCCTTCGAATATAGGAATATTGAAGTTAACTTGTACCTTAAATGGAGTGGCACCTCTAGAGTGCCTACTGGATGTAGATGCATTGCCTGTGCGTAGTCGTCGAAGGATCTGGGAAAAGTTGTCCATCATCACATCCTTCTGTCGCTCGAGGGATTCCTCGAGCAACATTTTGAAAGGATATCCTTCCCCCTCATCTTTATTTTCTTCCGCAATGGGAGGTCATCAGGTTTTGCAAGGCTGATCTTGCAATGGTTCAACCAGATCAAGCCCTAACTCCTTATACCCTGACCTTGTTGGGGACATGCAAAGAAAAATGGAGAAAGAGAAGACCACTCTGATACCGCTGATCCGAACTTAAACATGAACGCAACAACTTACAGATATAATTATAAACATAGAAATGCAACATAAAAACACTTCATTTCATTAATAGAAAAATATTGAACTATCCTTACAAACATAATGGAAATAAGATAGCTCAGACGATGGTAGCTTATCTCTGAGAAGAGATGTGGCAGCTAAATGTATCTGAACTGTGTTACAATGAGGCTCAAGGGCCTATTTATTATTGAAAAACATGAGAAAACCCTTAACAACCAAAACCCTAACCCCAAGAGATGTAACAACAAGAGTTTGTGGGCCTCGTTGGGGTTAATTGGGCAGCCAAATTCCTAGAGTCGTAACTTGGTCATATTATCTCCATTTTGCTTGTACCATACCTAGTTGGAAAGGTCTCGCCGTATACCCCAAAAAAATGCCATTTATGGGGTCAAAACTACTCCAAAAGTTTATGACCCGAAAATAGCTAAAAATAGTTAATGCTAAAAAGAACAAGGAAACAGATGAAACTGACTGTGGGGTCTAGGTGGAATAGGCGGGTGACCACCAATAGCCACCTGGATCAGTTGTGGTAATACAAGCATTATTTTCCACATCTAAATGGAGCATACACCTTCCAAGCATACAAAGCGTCAATCATCTTCAAAGAGTTGATTTACACACAAGTTCCAAAACAATTTTCACACAATGTTGGGATTTTTGTCCAAGATTTTCACTGCTACTTATTAATTTTGACCTGCAGTGAAGAAAGTTCAATTTTGGCAAAGTCAATTTGCATGAATCCTTCTCTGTTTGCTTCAACTTGCTTTTATTATTTTTAAAAATCACAATAATATGAATAATTTAGCTATGGTTTGAACTTCAAGATTTAACAATTTAAAAAGAAAAATAACTAAATATTTTTTCTTAAGAAAGGAAAAAATCAACAACTCTCTATTAAAAAAAATATCTTTACATATAACATGAATATAGAATATGTGCCAGAAAAATCCTCATATCACATGAATCATATCAATATACAGGGTGAGTAGGACCCTCAAAGAAACATCATAGAGAGAACCAAAACATAGCCCAACAATGGGTAGCCACTCATCATTCAATTAACACGGGAAGATACTTTGACTAACAAGTTAACATACCAAAAGATACTCTGACCAACAAGATAATCAAGCTCAGAAGATACTCTAACTAACATGAACATATGTGATAGAAGATACTCTGATCAACAAGAAAAGCCTGGAGATGCTCCACCAGGCTTGAAAAGAACCAAGCACACAGGCCTACAGAAAAAATTAGTACAATAAGAGTTAAAAAAACCTAGCAAAGAAGCATAACGAAAATAGTCTCGAAAGCACACCATAAAAACGACAAAGAGACAAACCATTGGGCAAAACCCTAGACAGAGCAGGGGAGAGTTTGATGACCATGCAACCCACAAAGATGGCCACATCCTAGAAACAAAAACTCTTGGCATATAGAGAAACACCATCCATTGTGGCACCACCAATTCGCTAGATACAACTCTGTCCCCAACTGAACATACGCTACCAGAAACCCTCACACTAGAACATCTAGAGAAATTGATGCATGTCATGGAAGAAATAATTGACAAAAATAAATCAGGGGAGTGGTGACAAAATCCCTAGCCACCCCCGAAACAAACTGCTTGCCAGAAGGTGGCAACGAATTCAGTAACAAGAATGAGAGCTATTGTGGAAAAATAAATGTTATCTCAATTTAGTCAATAATTTTTAAAGTGCTGATAATGAGAGTGTCAATTTCTATTTGTAATAAATAGGGTTAAAGCGCTGGCAACCAGAGTAGCAGAGCAATTTTGTAAAAATGGCCAGTTAAAACTTTGTTTTTCCCTGTAAAAGGTAGTAACTTCGGGTGTGATTTCTAAACCGTTGGAAACTATTTTTTCAAAACCCAAAGAGGTTTATGTTGATAACATACCCATTAACAAAAACCTCTCTTATATTTTTCACAACTATCACAGTTTGAAGCTTATTGTTCAGGAATTTGCCAGAATTAGTTTTTTCTATATTTAGAAGAAACACCTTATAAAATTTGACTTGGATGCCACCTCATCAAATTCGACTTGGGGATCATTAGCTTTAGCCATGACTCTAGTAACAACATTATATTTAGATACATAATGTTATTTCTTTTGTTTTGCAAGGAAAATATGTAATGTATTCAATTGTAGTTAGAGAATTTCTCATCTAGTTTTAGACTTCGTAATTAATTTTTTGTTGGAAACTTGCTTACAATGTGTAAGTATTCTATACATACAGAGACTTTGTAATTGAAAAGGGTTGGAATGTTTTGAAAGAAATACTTTTTATGTATTGTGTGTGTATGTAATAAACTAATATTACAACAATTTATAGTGAGCAATTTGCAGAAATTCTTGTGTTTGCAATTCCCCATCTATTTCTAAGTTTCATATCTTATTCAATATTTGACTTCCAGGTTGTTGAACTAGAATTCATAGCTCTGTGGTCCAAATTCTTTTATTCAGACATTTATTACTTTTTTTCACCTAAAGATCACATTAATTTCTTTATTGATCTCTTATTTCCTAAACTTGTCCAAGGAGTTGTTACTATGTTGCTTTTGTGATATTTTCTCACTAAACGTGTGGTTTATAAAAAACTGTTTGGGCCAGACTCCATGCCCAATGGTGAAATTTCCTACAGTCCAACCAACCTTAGTTTTTCTCAATTAAACTGTGCATAGAACATATTACAGACCTTCTACCACTATGACCTTAGGCAGCTGAGTTTAGGGAGATATCCCTTTCTAGGTTGAAGGGTCAACTTTCAACCTCAAAGCGGTTAGAGATTACCTTAGAATTTTCCCCTTACAGCCAATGTTTTTTCTAAGTGATAACAAGACCCAACCTTAAAAAAATCAATAGGATTCACTCCAACAAAGTACAGATGCGACAACAACAAAGTTTGATGATGCTCTAGATTTGGCTCCTAGCAAAATGATGACCAATGTCTAGAAAACGACTATTAGATGCAGGATTCCTCGATGACAAATGAATACCAGATGCAGGTTTCCTCAACATAAAATGGAAACATAGATGTAGGGTTTCTCGATGGCTAGTGTTCCCCAACTGCCTCCCCATCTCCCATGGCTCAAACAATAGTGGTGGAGTTATCGTAAATTTGTTTCATTTGCTTGAATTGGTGCTTCAAGAAAGTGCTTGCTTGAATGAATAACAATTTATAAAGTAAATCCATTAGAAAATTGTTTGACTTGCTTGATTGGGTTCTTCAAAGGTTACTTGAATGAAGAGATTGCTCGACAAAAAATTGCATACTAGAATTTTTTTAAAAAACATAAGAACTGGAAAAGGAATTCAATCTTGAAAAGTCTTTTGTGAAAATTGTAAAAGGGTTTTGTTTAATTAATTGATTTCATTGTTGGAATAATATATCTCTATACTTCCAAATTCCTTTTTTGATGTGCAAATGAAATGTTTTATTTTGGTCTTTTGATGGGTAGATTTTTTTATCAATTTTGCTTAAAATTCGGCTAAAAACTGTTGAAATATTAATTTTAATTTATTGAAAGTATATAATTCAAAAGTTTTAGAATTTTTTCAGCAATTAATTTTTGCATTCAAATATAAAAATAAAAATTGTGATTTCATCTGAGAACAAAAAACAAAAAATCATATGACCATCCATTTTTCCTGAAATGAAAAATTGCATTTGAAATAAAAGATTGAATTTGAAAAATAAAGGGTTAAAAGTTTGCTTGAATACTTGTTAATAAAGTAGTACCAAGGGAAATAAGGAGATTTAATGCTAGAATGTTCAATGGTTGAAGGGGGGAAAGATTTTATCCATTCCTTGAAATCTTTCATTTGTCGGAATGATGTCACAAGCACACAAAAACTCATCTTGGGCTCTTATTTTTGTTTGCTTATAGGCTGCTTTACTTTGAAAAGATTCGAATTTTTTTTTATGTACTTGTGAGTTTTCCTTACTATAGAAAGAAAAAACTAAATAACCTCTCTGACAATTTTATTCAGAGCATTTATTTCTATAATTATGTTTCACAACCGCAATATATACCTCGGACCATTATAGATAATATCCCCACCTAACATGATATGACATGTTTGATTAATTCTAAAATCATATACATATCTTTCGAATAATAGTAAATTGATATTTTGACTTCTTTTGAAGCTATATATATATATATATATATATATATATAAAATGTTTTATAGATTGTAAATTATTGAGTTTTTCACTTAATATCCAGTGTTTTTATGTGATGATGTGTATGTTGACTTGTTGCATTATTATGGTTCATGTGTATGTATGAATATTTCTCATGGTTTATTGCTCATGCTCAGATATAATGCCATAATGTGTTATTAATTAAATGATGATCATGTTAACATTGAAAAGAAAAGTATAAACCTTAGCAAAACTTCATTCAACATGAAATACTTATTCATCCCCCTTTCTCAGTATTTCTAAGATAGTATTCCACTAAGCCCATGATTTAGTTATACTCGTGCAATCCTTATTATGAATTATTGTCTTCTATTTTTTACTAGACATTATTCTATTGATTATGACGATTGTAGGAGATGGAATTTGGAACTCCTCATCACCTTGATGGTCCCGTGTTTGATATTTTATTATAGTCGGAGACATGGGTGAATTAATATTTATTCTCTAGATATCTATGGTATTACTTAATTAGTGATGAGCACTAGCGTTTCCTTGTTGATGATATAATGATTTATTTACAATTAAATAATCTTCGCAATGAGTATTTAACATTCTCATTGGTGTGTCAGTGCCATGAATATTGATGATGATATTACATACTCTTGATAATGGCTAGGTAGCATTAATGATGCTTGATGAGGCTTTAATATGATCCATCTTGTTTTGATGTGATTGATATATCCACATCATGTTGGATGCCTTGTTTCAATGTATACATGTATACATTTCCTTGATATAGTTTACGATAAATGAACACATTGGATGTGTTGTTTTCTTGTATACTTGTATTTAATACATTTCTTTGATTTGGTTCATGTTATGATTCCAGATATTTTGTTATATTGGATATTTTGATATATTGTTATGATTGGATGTCTTTTTTTAATATGGGTTATGTTATGACTCATGATGTTTGCACATATTGGATGACTTGATATGATGTCTGGTTGCACTGAGCACCTTTGCCTTTATATGGTTCGGGATGTCTGCACATGTTAGATATCATGATATGATGTATACCAATATTGGTTACATTTCATTTGATATGGTTCAAGATATATGTACATGTTGGATTCCTTGTTGTTATGTATATTATTATTGGATTCATTTTCCATTTAACGGGGTTCATAACATGATTTATTATTTATGCTTACTTACTGAGAGTCTTTGCAATGGATTTTCAATAATGGTGTTGTATGTTTATGTTAGTATCTTGGATGGACTAACGTATTACAGGTTGATATCTTGGTCGAAAATGGGGAAATTCACTTAAGGGAGGGGCTCTTGTCTCAATGAGGACGATTTTGATATATTGGTGTCTATAAAGCCAGGGGAATGGGAAAATCCATGTGAAAATGACTTCCAAAGTTAAGTGGGGTAAATGAGTGGAAGGATAAAGTGTTACAATTTGCTTTTACCCTATACTCCACCCTTATAAATTCACCCCCAATACCGACTTTCCCTTGCATAAGTAGAGGGAAAGACAATGGAAAAATCTTGGGACAATGTTACATTGAAAGGAAAATTATAAAAGAAGTGGCATACCCAATATTGGGGCTGGCTAGCTTGTGAGGAAATGCTTTGTAGAACTAAGAAATATTGATCCACCTGTGTATTGAGGATGATGGGTTAGATATAATATGTGACTATCCCAAGCACATATGTGTGTCTTAAGGGGATGGGAGTATTCTTGCAATGTGAAGGGGCGGTAAAGCTTGGTATGCTTGGTTCATTTTACTTTTTATGTGTGCCTATATGGTAGGATGCCATCATTTTATGATTATCATCATTGGTTGAAGTTAGTAGTAAAATATTTGTGTAGAAAGATACCACCACTATGTGGTTGCAATCACTGGATGAAGGTGGTAGTAAGCTCCTCATAGAGCAAGATGCTACCACTGTGTGGTTGAAATCACTAGGTGAAGTTTGTAGTAAGATCCTTTCTTGAAGTGGGTTCCACAACCACTAAAGGTGGTAGTAAGGCTCTTTGACACCGTAATCTCATGGGATTTTGAGGCGCTACAAGCCTAGGAGCCTCTCCACCACACCTATGCTAAACTAATTGAAGTTTGTTGATTTAGTCATGAGTATTTGATTTTGACTCTTGAAAACACTATGAGTTGGTGGATCCTTTTTCATTGAATTTTATCCCTGCTTGGGAGGCAACATTTGTGAGGGTGATTCCATTGGTTGGGTGGAAATCGACCGTTGGTTCATTTGCCCACTCTACTATTGAAGATTAGTTAACCTTGTTAGAGACTATTGATGGAAGTTAGAGCATAGCTTACTTAACCTTAGACTTCCACAACTACATGTTACATGCATTTTTTATTTAAGTATTTAATTTGTATATTGTTGGTTTTCTAGATGGATTTTTTTTGCATGCTCTCAGTGGGCCTTTAGCAAGCCTTTATCAAGTGTAGTTGTTGGCTTCCATGTGTTGTGTTTGATGCTTTTAACTCTGGCTTGTTCAATGTAATGGTTAAAAAAAAGATGTAACACCATTGATGTGTTGTTACAAGATCTTTTTATATCGCCCTCAAATCTACCTTAATCTAACTAGATTTGCTTAAATATCATTGGTGATGCTCATATTTGTTCAAATTGACTTATATTTGCATATATTTTCTCAACTTGTCAGGGGGGAGAACTAAGGCATGTCCTTTTTCCAAATTTTGACAACCAAAATTTTTGTTCAAAGGCTCAAATATTTTCATATTTGTAAGACAATCCACTATCATGACATAAGTATCTCTCAAATCATAAGACTTGAGATTTCTAGGGTTTGATTATTATCACTTTTCATGTTGAGCTTAAATTCCATGGAACAGGGATGGAACTGGGTATCACTAATCATAGTAGTCACAATTTGCAAATAATCACATTTCGATGGCAAATTCATTGATGAGGGTGATTAGACCCATACTTTGTGGGAGTGTCATAAAAACAAAACTTATATAAACCAATTGTTTAGATATTCCCTCCTTGACATGAGATTAAACTTCATTTGAGGCATGAGGCATATCATTGTAGGCCTCCAATAAGGGGTTGATGGCTAGGTGCTATAGATGCTACATGATGTTTCTTCTGGGGCCTCAATGATGACTAAATAGGGATATTATCTATTTCGGGGATTTTTTTGGCAAGAAATTTCCCTTTTGGTCTTGGAGTATAATGATGTAAAATTATTTTTGATTGGTGAAAAGCTCAATGTCCTTGGATGTAAGAAAAAATTTTAATGACCCAAGACTCAAAGGCATCCGGCAAGGGTGGAAGTTTGCATATTGGGGTCTTAAGATTGCATCAATATAAGTTAGTTTGGTAGGCATAAGTATTATAAACATTTTCCTGCTTTAAAAAAAAAAGTCATCTGGCTATTCAAAATCAATATCTAGAAAAAGAAAGACATAAACATTATAATTACTAAAAAAGATTTCAATATCCAATTATTTAATAATTATATTAAAGTATATATTTTAAGCTAAAGAAAAACATTAACATGTCGCTAAAAATGAACATTTCATTAAACTAATGATGATGATAATGATGATGTTGGTGCTTGTATTAGGTAATGTGAGTCTTGAGATGACTAGCACACCTAATTTGTGGCTATAATAAATGTGACCCTGGGGCGTCCAAAGCGTCAAAATCACCTAGGACCATTTTGGCCTAAAGCACACCAACACTTAGCATGACTAGATTTTTGTCCACAAAATTTTGAACAAACGCATTTTCACCACAATGTCCTTATCACCATCTATTTTAAGCCCAATGAACAATAATAATTACTATTAATACTTTACTATTTTTAAATTATTAAAAAAAACAAAAAAACAAAAAAAAACAATTTCTATATTAAAAATATTAAAAAATATATATTCCTTAAATATGCTTTCCAATGCCATAATTCCAATGCTATCGCACATTATCCTGGCCAAACATTGCATACTATTTTTACTAACTAGTACACCATCCTAACTTTATGATATCTAAATACTTTTAGACAAACAAACATGTATGCTTTATATTTGCTAACATCTTAAAGCCAGGAAAGCAAGAGAAAATTTAGACAGGTTCAGCCCGGCTATTAGAAACAACCTGGTGAAAGAAAATCATGAAGAAAACTTGGTGGAAGAAAATCATGAAGACAAAAATACTCATAATAATAGCATTGTGAACAAGGAATTCAGAAAGAGCAGAAGGAAGCACCCATGTAGAATACGATTGACTTAATTAGAGATCTCTGTGAAATTACTTAGTTGATTAATACTCATTACTCTATCTGCTCATTCATTACTTGGATGTATACAGTTTTTTTAATTACTCATGAAATTGGATATATTTTTCGTCACTACTCATTTTCAATTATGGAGATTGATTAAATTTAGCAGATTTTCAATTATGGAGATTGATTATATTTCGTAGATTGATTAAATTTAGCCGATTCGGAGATATTTTTCTCTATTTTTTGGAGTGATAAAGGTCAAAGGGATCTTATAGTTTTTGCGGTCAATGCAGGGACATTACTCTATATTTAGGTACATTGGTGTTTATGAAGTTGATGCAAAGGCACTATAATGTACTCACGAATTATAGTGTATAATGCTGGGATGTACATGAAAATATATGTTTTTCTTTCAAGATGTGAATATTTATGTCTTTTTTTGGTATGTAAGAGTGTTTGTGTATATTTCAAATAAAAAGTCATGAGCTAGAGAGAGTTATGGAGGGAGTGATATTGATGATACAAATATTTATTCTCATATTAGTTAAGTACCTATTTAAAAAGAGTTTAGTTGTTTATTTGTGTGCTTACGATAGGCATAGGTTGGGGCCAACTTGCTTATCCGATGGAAGAAGATCGATCAACCCACAATGAGATGCTTATCACCAAGATTGTGTGAACCACGATTGAGCTTGGATGCCCCTAGGGATAGTTTTGATTCCCCAAAATTAGCTTATATCCTCAACTCCTCCCCATGAAGTTTAAAATTGAGACCTAGTGGGAACTAAATCTCACTCAAACCAACTACTCTACACCTCATGGGTACATATTTAAAAAGATTTACATGGATACTTCCATAGCCTTGATAATTAAACAACTCACCCACGTCATCAGTGTCTAGCATGCCTCATCCACCTATGTCAAAGAAGAAACCCGTGATATAACTTTATGTCAAAGGAGCAACTAGTGATATAGCCCTAGATTTTTGTTTCATTCCAGTAACAACTTTAGAAAGTCAAATTTGATCTTATACCAGTGCTTTCCTACTATCAAAACTATGCATGAAAATTAATTATTTTGACATCTTCACCACTTACAATTTACTAAATCATATTTATTTTGAATTTAGTGCTTAATTGACTTATTTCTTTTGTAAAAAGTGAATGTAGTTAATAAAAAGAGGCACTCAAAGCAATGGAAAAAATACATAGTTAATGAGCAAGGCATATAAAGCAACAAAATAATATATTAATGGGTTAATTTGGTGTGATTTGACAGTAACCTTAAAATTAGATAATAATAATAATAATATATAATGGTGGGAATGTATTCAATTCTTATTTTTCTTAATACACTTTGTTGAATGTATTTAAATTTTTATTTTACTTTATATAAATATATTCATTATCTACTATTTTAAAGATATGATTAAAATTATATACTAATTTGAATATAAAAAATAAAATAACTCAATAATTTATTTATGTATATCAAAAATAATATTTATTAAATTAAAAATAATAAATAAATAACTATAAATAAATTTATTTTAAATTATCTCTTCCATTAAGTAATTTGCATATGTGGTACATCGTCGAGGCACTATTCATGGTTGCCTCGAAAATCTAATTGAAAATATAGGGTCATAGTGCTTATAATTTCCACCAAAGTAGGCTTTATTGTTTTTCGTGTTAACTAAACATTCACTAAATCATTGTTTTTTGTTTTATAAATAAGATAGTATATTACTTGGTAAACTAACAGATTACAAAAAGAGTTGTATGGGAAAGAGCCTGACACAAAACTCAACCGAAAAATTAGTGTTGGTCATAGCATAGGTTGTATTTCCAGTACGTCCTAGACAAAAGAGGGAATATAGTACAAAAGAGGAGCCGAGAGGTGCTCTCATTACAACATTTTCAAAATTGGGAAATTAGAAACCGAGAAAGGAAAATAATGCCTTATGGCGGTCGACCATGCAGAAATTGTTAACCTTTGCGATAAACAAACTTTCATGGAGGCAGAAGAACATACACTTGGGAAGAAAAATAGAGAAGGAAACTGACTGCATCACTCCTTGTTGGTGGTGACCCGATCCTCATCCAGACGAATGAGAGTCTCCTAAGAGCTTCCCTCCTACTATGTGGTGATGACCAAACGACTCGTGGAGACCCCAGGGTCCTTTTTCTTGATGCTCGAGGATCCTTCTGTTGAAATGTGGAAACAAGAATATTCCAATTTTAATTTGTCCTTGAATTAAAATTTGAATTTAGTCTCATTAGTTGCTTGAGAAATAATTAATTAATTCATCTTGAGTTAATTAGTTGGAGAAATTCAAGCTAGAAGTCTTTGTGAAGTCATGGAACAGTTATCCCTTAAATTAAGGAGATTATCCCTTAATTAAGGAGATAAGATTGAGTTGTAATTAGTTAGCTCAGTTTACTGAGTTAAGTCTAGTTAAATTAGTTCCAAACTATTTGAGGAACTAATTGTGAGTTCAGTTAGTTAATGCATGCATGCAACAAACTAGTGTACTCTAGATCACTGAAGATTCTCTCATAGATAACTCATGCATGTCTATTCAGAGAAAGACCTAGTTGAGATTAAAGACATGGACATTGTACTATCAGTTGCATGTTTTCTCCTATAAAGGAAACTCATGCATGCAGAAGGAATAAGGTTCCTTGAGGATTGCGTAGTCTTACAGGGTGTGAGATCATTGTGAGTGATCAGTGTTACACTTGGTAATAGTAGGATCACCCAGGGAAAACTGCGCAAGGAAATAGGAGGTTTGGAAGGCAGAGGAGAAGGTTTGTGAGAAGCCTTGTTTGCATGTGAGCATCCAGGAGGATTGTACTGAGAGCTGGCTAGCTGTGAGAGCTAAAGTTTTGTGTAATTCTGATGTATTTCCACCTTGTATGATCATACAGAGAGAGGGGTTTTTAGCTGAGACTTTCCCCTGAGTATTCTTCTATGTTTCATGTGTATTAATTCTTCTTCTAGTTATATGTGTTCTGCTTGATCTTGCTTAAATCTATTAAGCTTTCGCAAGTTTGATTGTAGAAGTAGATTAAAGTATTTTGCTTTAGTTATATTACATTATCAGGCTAATCTACAGTGAGAATTTCTACACCTTCAGCGGTTGAATGGACCTTCGTTGTCGACTTCTTCTTGATGACAGTATAATTTGGAGCATCCCGAGTGATAAATCTGCAATGGTGGATGGCTTGTACACACACTACAAACTTTTCAGTGAGCCAGTCAATCTTAGTTTCCAGAGTCTTAGATCACTCCTCTTGTTCCTGTATATCAAGCCCCATGATGGTCTTCATTTGCCACAATGTTTCAATTGTACATGCATAGAGGTTTTCGTGCACCCAAGTGAGAGCAGGGTATGGAATCCATGCAAATTCTGCGTTGACCTCCTCCATGGTGACCTCTATATGGAGAATATTGACATGGGCATCTAAGTTTGAAATTCGTTGCTGAGTTTCCGAGTTAACCACTGCTGTGAAGCACAACGATGAACACCTAGCAGTAGTCTCCGTGCGAGTGGTAGGGGTCAGGCCCAAGGACTGCTAAAGGGAGGTTGCACGAATGCGTGCACCTCCCCTACTTGGACCATGGGTGGAGCTATTCCTCGGAACCATGAGAGAAACTAAGGGACTAGAATGCAGGGGGAACCAGAGAGCAAGGGGAAAACAAAGGAGGGAAAACACAGTGAGAAGAATGAGGGGTGAATTTATAGATGCCAAGAGGATGAGGGAGACCAGAATGAGGGAGAGGGGGCGGGAAGGGGAAGCATGTAGAGATATGAGGAAGGGTGGGGGAGTAATGGCAGAGCGGATAGGAAGAGACTGAGATACGACGATCACACAAGGGAAAGGGGAGGTGGCCTCACGGGCTTTGTAGGCAGGCAAGCCTAGGATGAATCCGTACTCAGGCGACCTCCACCTGTCCTTCTCATTGAGTAGAGAATCCATGTTGTAATGATGAAAAATATGTGAACAATTATTTTTCGGTAGAGTAGTTATCTTCCTCATTGATTGATGCACATTTCTGATGGAGTTCCCCTTCTTCCAATTCCGGCCACTCTTGGGACTTCAGGCGAAGGGTACCAGTCGTACCCTAATTCACCAGTTGTGATGTAGGTAATGTTCCCTCTTCGGACAGAGGTAACCCCTCTAGCCCTAAAGTGGCTCTAGTCACATCAAGATAAATACAATAGCTAATTCCTTAAATAGTCATCGTTGAAAGAGCCTACCATATTCTGGTGTTCGATGCAGTGTTCGTTACGCTGCTCCAGCTATCGTTTTCTTCTCCTTGATGAGTTATTCACCTGAAACAACACAAGAGAACAACGAAACACATAATAGAGCACAACAATGAACTATTCACTTATAGAGTCAAGGAACCATAAGCTATCAAATATATTTCATACACGATATAGGAAATAACCATTGATTGTATTAATATGAGAAAAAGTAAAGCTTACAACCATGCCTTGACATCGCAAGCTTCCTCAAAGGGTCCAGTCAGTATGTCTCCACAAGCATTCACTCTCAAAAGGTCTCCCAAAAAGGCTTATGACTCTCTCTCTCACCCAAAAGCACTAATATGAGACTAAGGAAATCACCATCAATTGCTAGACTATCAACAATTCACACTGCAAACTATGAATCCAACACCAAGAACTAGCTAATTTGCTCACTACCAAAAAAGTCAATTAGTACTTCCAACTAGCTGATCATAGTCATGGAGGATGTTTTTATAAGAGGAGGAGCCTCCATAAATGAGGGAGAGGAAGCTTATCTTCATGGGAGGTTACTCAAAAGGCGGAACCACCATCTCAAATGAGGAAAGGTAAACTTGCTTGACCCAACAACCAGTTCCAGAACCACCCAGAAGCATTCTGTTTGAACTAATTCGCCATATCTGGGTCGTCGTGAGTCAAACACTAAGACTCAAAGACGACATCGTGAGGCAACAGTGTATTCAGAGCTATCGTTGCAAGCAGGATACTAATGACTTGCGACGATCCCTAAAATCGGACCATCGTAGAGAACAAATGTACTCTTGCAACAGTGTCGCAAGGTTCTAGTTCACTTTGGTCCATCGTCACAGACATGATATTGATGTCCTGCGATGATCTTGAAACATAGGTTAAAAGAGTCAACTTCAAGATTAATGAACAAGGTTGATCTTCTTGAGTGATATGGAAGATGTGGACACATATTTTGATGTATGACACAGAACAAATGCCATTCAGGGACCAACTCTACCTGGGATCAGGGGATGTGAGGTCGGTGACAAAATACTGTGCAATAGATGCCCCCTAAAGCATCAAGGCCTAGAGAGTGGGAGGGATGAAATGATTTACGAAACGATAACTGAACCAAAACACCATTGCAGAGAACTTGCAGATGCAAGTACAACTAATATCTCTAATCGTGAAAGAAATATATGTAGTCAAGGTATGGGTGCAGTCATCCAAAAGACAAATAGAACTGGTATGTGGTATGGACGCAGACATCTAGTCGACAAAACCATATGAAAACATAGGTATGGTCGCAACCATAAAAAGAGACTCAGGTATGGTCATAGCCATCCAATCAAAGAGTCATGTATGCAATCATGAACCAATCCATGCAACCCGAACTTATGTAATCTGAGTTCGGGGTCTTGAAGCCAACCCAATCATAGTTTAATTTCTAATATGCGAATAAATGTGTTGAAGTTGAGCATACTAGAAAATCGCTTGATTACAGACCAATGATGTGAACCGTTAACAAGCGCGAGAGAGACCACTAGTAATGTTAATGGATCTCAAGGTACTGCTAGTACAATCCACAAAGTGTGAAGAATGATCTGGAGTTGAACACTTGTGGAATCACCAATTGAAGACCATTGATGTAAGTCTGTTGTCGAATGCGAAGAACTTGCCATTGAGGCATGCAAGCTCCAAGGTACCCAAAAGGAGTCTCGAGATCAACTTCTTGGATAATGGGTTGATGTCGACAGGAAGTGATCGGTCACAGGAGGGCCATAATGTTTCCCACATCAACGACGTGAGACAAAGGAACAAGAAGTATATGGATGAAACAGAGAATCTGAGGAGGATGTAAGGGTGCAAACTGCAGAAGGATTAAGCTCTTGAACATATCAGTGACACGACTCTGGAATGTGGCAGCATTTGGTACCAAGGGATCGAAGGTCATGTGGAGACAACAGGGATTGAAGGGAATGAGGCAAAATGAAGAACCCAAACCCCCGAAGGCCAATGACGAAATGAGGATGTCCTAAACCCGGCGAGAAGCAAAAAAGGTGTCGATGTTCAAGAGCGACAAGCTTCCGTAGGTAATCAACATAATATTTCCAAATTTTTCCCCCACCATTGCTGGCAAGTACCCCAATTATTTTTGAAAAACAAGCTTGAAGGGGATAACATATGCTTGTAATATAAGTTTTTCCTTCGGACAAATCCAACCGAGTGCAATTTTAACGAGCTCTAGGGAGGATAAGCTTGGGTCTCATCATGGTGACGAGTCCAATGTCATCAAAGTTTAACGAGTCCGACATAGGTAAAATTCAGAGTCTTTTTCATGTTTAGAGAGTTTGAAAAAGGCACGGAAAATAAAACTCCAAAGGGACCCTTTTCATATGTTTGTGTCTCTCAAGCCCGAAAAGGTAGAACACGATACTTGAGAGAACCGCTTGACCATTGCAGTCAAGGAGTGCTTTTTGTAAATAGTGTCTCCAGCGCGAAAAAGTAAAAAACTTACTGGGGACATGATGTTTCGTAACCATTAACAAGCTAGAAATGACAATGGCTCGACAATCTTTTCACGTTTCAAGAGTCAAAAAAGAGATTAAAGTTGACTCAGAAAGGGTTTCTTCGGTACTGCTTGAGTATATAATTCAACATCGATCATCACTAGTGATTAGAACACCTGTCACTACACACAGACAAAAATTGCAAGCATAAGATCTGCAAAAACACGCATATAGGCCAAAACCCTAATTTCAAACCTTAAAAACCCTAAATTTTTTGAAAAAAAAAAAGATTATAAAAGACCCATTATGGTGAAAAACCATTTTACTTGTGTTTTTTTACTGTGGGAAAAAAACTTCAACATTGCATACCTAAGCGATCGATTCCGGGAAACTCAACGGTCCATTGCTTCTTATGCTTCTTGTAGGTAAATACCCCATCCCTATCTTTGTTTTTCCACCAAATTTAAATTCAATTTCATGTTTTAGACCAGCATTTGAAGAGGTTTTTTGGACAAAAAGTTTGCCTTGGTCGTCGTAGGTTCCCCCTCGGGGTTGCAATGATCGAGAATTTGCACGGGCCAAAATCGAGATCGTCGTAGGAAAGTGATGTACACCTGTGACGACTTGAAAATTTGTGAACTATGCAAATCGGCCCATCTCAGCTGTTTTAAAAACAGTTGCGACAAGTGCTAGAGGGCTAAAAATTGTTGAATGGCATTTAATAAAAGGATTTTGGTGCATGCAGGGGTACAAAATGGCTTTCTCTTGGCAGGAACACACTCACGATGATGATGATGAGATGGGGGTAGCCGATCCTCATTGCCAAAATATCCTATGGAACCATGGGCTATTAAAATTCTTCTTAACACCACTACTAAGAGCTCAACTAGATCTCTTGGAGTACCTTATCCGAGCGTGGAATCCAACGGAGGGTAAATTTATCATCCGGGGGCAAGAAATCGAATTTGATGCCACAAACATCTATTTTTTGACCAGATTATCACGGTGAGGGGAGAGACTTCACATGATGGGTACTCGAGTTATTGGAGACTCGCTAGACACTCTTATTGCAAGAGTGTGCCCAGGGGCACGAAAATCATCTACCAGTGGGAAACTACAGATTACCTTAGTGAATGATTTGTTATTGCGAGTTTTGTTATTCACTATCACTAGGGCAGCTAGCTCCCAAGCCTAGCACGAGGCAACTAAAACTCAGCTACGGTTAGCCTTAGATTGTCTAAATCCCACTATGTTTGATTGGGCGGAGGCCGTGTCTCTTAACATGAAGAGACAATTGACCAAATGTCATAGAGGTGAGACAAAAAAAATTGGTTATTGCTCGATCTTGGTACTACTCATGCTAGAGTGAGTACTGATCCTTCAGCTACAGGACATGCAGGTGGGGTGGCCAGGACCAAGAGAGACTCGAATTACTCGGTGGGCTCTTGTGATTCCGCAAGGAGGCAGTGGCTAGCTAGTGTCATGGGGTCCTGAATTTATCGAGTGGATAAACCGTCAACAGGTCGTAGTAAAAGATTGGCCATACACTGGGATGGACTTTAGAGGCGACCCAGACATGTTACTTCCTCATAGAGAACAATGGGATGAGAGAGGTAAAATACTCAGCTTAATCGATAAACTTTTTGTAAATTATTTTTTGTTGTTTTTTGGATTTTAAATATACATGTCCTAATTATTATGTTCAATTATTTGCAGATGTTGGACATGAGAGACCTGTAGGTCTTGCTCCTATTGCCCGGAGGGTTGCCAGAGAGATTGACCTACCACCTCCAAGTGGAGATGCTGAGGAGGAGATAGCCTGAAACCTAGAGGGCTTGACTAAGGGGATTCCAGATTACAGAGGATTCGAGGAGATCCCAAGACAATACCAACAACACACTGCGGGTGTGTCGAATAGAATACACCAGCTGCTTAGACGGGTGGTCCGAGCAGTAGTTTTTTATAGGGAGCATCATCCATAGTAAACTTCTAGGTTTTGTTTTCTGCAAATTTTGAGAGACATGTGTCTCGCGATGTAACTTGAATACACATATTTTTGGACATATACATATATTTTTTGAGCGCCATGGTGCACAACACATGATATACATCTATCTATGTTTTATTGCATCTACTTATTGCGTCTGAATACTTGTTTATGATTTTATAAATTGCGTAAATATCTATCTAATACATGGTTTGCTAATGCATCAGTTAACTTATTTAGCCTTCTAGTAATGTGTTGATATGTGATATAATCAAAATTTCTTTCCAATAAGTGAACATATAAACACAACCTTAAAATTTGAGGGTTTCTAATGGAATAACACCCGTTAAGTGGAAGAACAACAAATTGGGAGTGTAGATTCACAATCAATGCACGAATATTGAGATCAACAGCCTTAGGCAGTAGTTCGATGGCGACATTATATTTAGTGACATTGTTTGTGGTACACCGTAGACAAACACCTTGAAGGTCCACTAACTCACCGTGAGGATCATAGATCACCCATGCTGCGGAGGAAAGATTCCAGGTACTGCGGCAGGCACCATCGGTGAAATCGATATAAGGTGCAACAGACATTTGCATAAGAAGTAAAAAGACATAATAAGCAGAAAACGCTTTCACACCAAGCCAAACATGTACAAAATGAAAAGCACACTTATGTACATAGCAGATGCACGAAAGACTCATGCATAGTATTTTTTAAGATAAAGCCCATTCGTGGGTTTATCCAAAGGGTTTCCTTCATAGTCGATTAGCTCATAGGCCCCTTTTTACAAAATGCGTTTCAAAATATATGGCCCATGCCACATAGGTTCGAATTTGCCCGCCCCCAGCTTATCATTTGCTTGATCGTATAGCAGGACTAAATCTCCCTTAGTGAAAGAACGAGGGTTAACAGTCTGATCAAAGTGAGTTTTCACTCTTTTCTTCTGTGCTTCAATGACTAAAGGAGCAAGTTGACGGGTCTTGTCTAGTCGCTCTAGATAAAGAAGGTGTTCTTCCACAAGAGTAGTATTTAGGAGCAACTTGATAGCTAACTTGAGAGAAGGTATTTCGTATTCAATAAGAAGGGTAGCTTCCAAACCATAAACTAGTTGAAATGGAGTGAATCTGGTTGCATCCTTCACCAAGGTATGGTAGGCCCATAAGGCAGAAAACAACATCAAGTGCCAGTTGGACTTGTGCATTCCAATGGTACATTGAAGCATCGTAACCAACACTTTATTGACGGCTTCGACTTGGCCACTGTGATCGGTGACAATAGCCTGAGGGACTTCGAATCGAGTAATCACATGATTGAATAGGAATTGTGTAGCTGCCTTACCGTCCTTAGACAATGTAGGCATTGCTTCAACCCATTTTGTAAACTAATCGACGGCAACAATGATATACCCATGCCCCCTGGCCGAGCAAGGGTTACAGGTCATAAAATCAATGCCCCATTTAGTAAAAGGGCCTACGGTAATGACAAGATGCAAAAGGGAAGGAGGCGCATGCATCTTCCACTCGTAAATTTGACACGCGTGACAGGAACGGACAACGAGAATACAATCCTTAAAAATGGAGGGCCAAAAGTAACCAGCACAAAGGATTTTTTGGGCAATAGCATAACCAGACATATGACCACCACAAGAACGAGAGTGGCAGTCATTCAAGACTCGTTCAACTTCCTCGAAAGTCAAACAACAACAGAGAACCAAATCAATGCCAAGACGATATAAAGTGTCTCCAACTATACAATAAGGCTGAGAATGGTGACGAATACGTCGCTGAGCATCCTTAGACAAATCAGGATGGAAAGAAGACATTTGGAGGTAGACAATAATGTCACATACCAAGGATCAAGGGTATTGATCAAGAAAAGAGTATCATCCGGAATGCGATCCTCTATCCGAGATGGAGCGGTAGCAGACAGTAACGAGCAAATCAACTTAGCAAAGACGAGTGACTTCTTGGACTTTGTAGTAGTAAACTCCAAATCGAACTCTTGAAGGATAACAATCCATTTTGAGTACTTGCCTCCCAACAATTGACGTGACAAAATGTATGTCATTGGGTTGAAATTAGAAATCACAGTCATCATATGCAACAAAATATAATGACGAAAATGTTGGATAGCTTGGACAATTGCCAAGGCAAGATTCTCGACATAAGCATATCGAGTCTCAGTGTCAAGAAGGTTGCAGCTAAGATAATAGATAACGTGCTTGGAACCATCATCGTCGTCTTGAACCAAAACCATACCAACAGTACTATCAACCGCAACAAGATAAAGTGAATAGTCATGATGATAGTCGGGTGGACGCAATAAAGGAGCAGAAACAATAAGTGTCTTGAATTGCTCGAATGACCTTTGGGCGATGTCATACAAAATAAATGGAGTGTCACGCTTGAGGAGACGCGTATAGCCTTTAGAAATCTCGGCGTAGTTAGGGATAAAACAACATAGGAAATCAGCTTTTCCCTGCAAACTCTGCAACTGATGCAAAGAAGCAGGAGGTGGGAGATTCAGTATAGCTTTGACCTTGAGGGGATTGAGACAAATGCCCTCTTTAGAAATGACAAACCCAAGGAGCCTGCTAGATTCGACGCAAAGACACACTTATGCGGATTTATACGAATATGATAATGTCTACAATGAAGAAAAATCTCGCGGAGGTGGTTCAGATGGTCAGAGCATTTAGTTGAATGAGTCAGAAGGTCATCTAGATATGGCTGAACAATGTGACAGATGTCATGAAATGCGTAGGACATTGCTCAATAGAAAGTGGCATCAACATTCTTTAGGCAAAAGGAAGTTTTTGTAAGCAAAGCACCCCACGGGCAGATGAAGGCGGTTTTGTGTTGATCGACATGAGAAATATTAATCTGGTTGTAACCAAAAAAGTCATCGATAAATGAGCAAATCTTACTCCCAGCAGAATCGTCGATGAGTTATTCAATAAAGGGAGTAGTATAGTTATCTTTTAGACAAACGCAATTGATGTCATGATAATCAACACAACCCCTAATAGTGCCCTGCTTTTTGGTCACAAGGACAATATTAGAGACCCAGTCAGTCAGTGGGATAGGGTAAATAAACCCTGATTTGAGAAGTTTCTCAACTTCTCCTTTGATGGTTGCGGCTTTTCTCGGGTGCACGGGGCGTAAACGTTGTCGAACTGGCTTTCACCAGGGTATGTAGGTATCTCGGGTACCATGATACTTGGGTGAATATCGGGCATCTCTTCATATGACCAAGCGAACACGTCGTGAAACTCTATGAAAAGGTCAATGTAAAGCTGAATCTCCTCAGGAGAACAGGTAACTCTAATGTGAATATTTTCAACAATCCCTGGTTTGACAGAGATGTCGATGGGCATGGTTTGCGTAATATTCCCCATATTTCCTTCAAAAAATACTTCATGAACCAGGATAGGCATCTAAAGTGGCTGAGAGGGAATACAAGAAGAAAACTTCTCTAGACAGGCAGTCATGGCCCAGTGGCTTGGGAGAAACAAGGAACGATGATGATGATCGAACTAGGGAGGATCCTCAAAAGACATAGTCTCAAGAATGACTTCATCGAAAGGAAGGGTCTCATATAACGGATCCAGAGAAACAGTGTCTCCAAGCCAAGGGGATTGCACATACACGTCGAGAGATCCCTTCAAAAGAGCAGAGTCGAAAGATGAAACCGAAGCTTAAATGATTTCAACATAGTTGAGCTCGGCAGGGCTCAACGGCATAACCTCACCCCATGAATCTACCTGCTCGATGAGGGGAATCACCCAAGGATCATAACAAATAGAAATCATGTTAATAGAGGTGACATTGGGAGGTGGGAGTGAAAAAACACCCATAAGGACAAGATCTTTGAAGAGTCCAACACCCACACTCTCATAGGGAATATTGATATGCTCCACAAATGGAACATTTCCATCCGAAGAAGAAGAAGCAAAGAAGGACAACTGATCAACCGTGACATTTTTCCCTTGATGAGGAAAATGGAGTACACGGAATAAATATGAAGCCACCGCATGCATGGCGTAAGTCCAACTTTGGCCTAAGAAGAGGTTGTAAGTCAAATTTGCATCAACAACTTTGACTTCGACCTCAACTGTCTTCCCTTATAGGGTGATAGGAAAGTGTGGGAGGATACCAAATGGATGAGAATCTCTTCCATCAAAGGCTTCCAAAGTATTAGGAGATTGACTCAAAGACGGAGAGTCGATAGCCTTCCAACAAGCAACAGACATGATGCAGGTGGAGGTGCCCTCATCAATAACATAACGATGAATATTCTTCGAGTTAATGATGACTTGAATGAGAAAAGAAATTTGATGAGGCAATCGCGACACATGGTTCTCAAGATCGAACGAAATTAATTCCGAATCGGTTGGGTTAATGCCACCAATGGCTGATAGCAGAGACTTCCGTTGGGAGGGACAACTCTGGAGAACTTCCAAAGTGGACATAGCCAAAGGAGCTTGGGCTAAGTCTTCAACAATATTGTAATGTTGCATGGCACAAGCATTGGGGTTATAAGAAGATTTCCGGAGGACTCCCTTAGTAGGAGGTCGAATGACAGACTCAGTGCTAGGCCGTTCAATATGAAGAGGGTCAGAACTAGACGAGGGAACACTTTAAGAGACTTTAGGTTCCTTGCTAGCAGATGGAGGATATTCTTTCGCTCGAGTACTCACATGGATAGGGATAGTCCCAGTGATAAAAACTTGGGAGCCAAAAGTGGAAGAAGACTGAGGTTGATCGACCACCATTTGAGTTTGTTTAAAGGGAAAAGGCTCTTTAAGCACAACAGGAGTTCCTGGAGTCCCCTTAAGCAAACGACTAACTTCAGACCGTCTAGGACAGTCTTTGGTGTAGTGATCCTCGTCACAGATAGGACAAGGATACTTAGGTTTGTGTTTAGCACCATCATTGGCTGGAGGCTTAGGAGGGTCCTGCTTCGGTGGATCAACCTTATTTTTTCCTTTCCCTTTTTCTTACCTTTCAAAGCTTTATTTGTCGCAGTGGGATGGACAACATTGACTTCGAAGGTTTTACCAGTATTAGATGTGGCCTGAGAAGCATTTTCACTAGGAGCAATAGATTTTTGCTTCACAGGATTCGTGGAAGACTTTCGAGAAGATTGAGCAACGAACCAATAACAACATCGACGGAGGGTGTCGATGGGGCTTTAGAAGTTCCAGGATGCGGAGCATCAGGAAAGAGATCATAAATGGTGCTAGATTGGGAATAAACCAAATCGAGATACTGAGCATGCACGATAGCTTGCTCTTCAGTAAACATATGCCCCCATAGCGATATCGTGGGCTATCTAACTGACAAAAGAGGTGGTGAAACAGTTAGTCAGAAGCTGATCAGGGATCTAGAACTTAATCAAATGAGGTTGCCTTCCCCATTCATGAATATGATCGGAGATGTGTGTCATCATGTCTTGTTTCAGAGAAGTAAGGAGGTGTGTGCCCGTTTCATAACGAATCGGTAACTGAAAATGAGTAATAAATGCCATTGCAAGCGAATTGAAGTCTTGGAAAGTTCCATGAGTGAGTTCAATATACCATTTCGCGGCAGAACCAATGAGAGTCCATTGAAAAAGATGGAGGTGGATAGAATCATCCAGCCATGAGTTAGATGAGCACCAGAGGTGATAATTCATGACATGCGCATGGGGGTCCTCTCCAAATTTACCATCAAATTTAGGACAATCACTAGGAATTTTGGTTAGCACTGGTGGCCAATATGGATTATTAAGGATTGGATCATTCGTCAGCTTTGACACATTAGGCAGTTCCAAGGTTGCCAGAAAAGGTAATTGAGGGTTAAAGGACATCATAGGCCTCTGATAAAGGTCAGCGTTAGGGTTCCATCCAGATCCTTGTTGCCCCCATGGGTTTTTTCCATAAGGATTTTTCTCATAAGGGTTTTGTCCATAAGGGTTATAATTAGGCGGGTTAATGCCATAACCTAGTTGTTGTCCCAGATTTTGAACACCAGCAACCCATTGGTTACGAGCTTGACCAATAGGGGCAGCATAGGGTTGTTGAAAATATTGATAAGGATTGACCTGTGGTTGCTGATAACTTTTATACGGAGCACCCTGAGGTTGTTGAAGTACTTGGAGACTGTATTGCGGCAGAGCTCCAAACTGTGCCTGAGGCCCAGGCTACATTTGATAAACAGGATGGGCTTGAAATCCAACTTGATTTTGGAGATCGGGTTGAGGCGAGGTCCAGCTTGAGTCTGGAAACCAGATGGGGCTTGAGAAACAGCTAGTGTTTGAATGCACGGTTGACTGAAAGATGGATTGATTTGACCAGACTGATGTCCTTGTTGAAACTGGGGTTGACCCAATTAGCCAGAATGCTGGCCTGGTTGGTATTGAGGTTGACCCAACTGGCTAGAAGGCTGGCCTTGTTGGTATTGAGGTTGACCTATTTGCCCAGAAGTTTGAACTTGCTGGGTAATAGGTTGACCTTGTTGAAACTGAGGCTATCACATTTGACGAGAGGATTGACCTGCCTGGACAGTAGGCTAGCCTTGCTAGATTTGAGGCTAGCCCATTTGACCAGAAGGTTGACCTTGATGGATAGTGGGCTGACCTGGTTGGATCTGAGGTTGTCTTGCTTGACCATAGGGTTGACCTAGCTGGATAGTAGGTTGACCGGGCTGGAAGGAAGGCTGACCTAGCTACCCAAAAAGTTGACCTTGCTGAGCATCAGGTTGGCCTAATTGGAAATGAGGATGACTTAGTTGACCAGAAGGTTGCCCTAGATAAACAAAAGAGGAACCTGTAAGGGTCGAAGGTTTTCCCTGTAAGGGTTGTCCTTGTAGGTGATTTGAAAATCACTCGTGAGTGATCTCAGTTAAATAAATAATGAATGAAGATATTACAGACTCATGTGTTGGTGTGTATCTATGTTATTTTAGGCAACGGATTGATCAGATTGCAAAATACACAGACACTGGAAAATGGAAAACAGTAAGAGAAACACAGTAAGCAATACAAGAACACAACACATTAATAAGGAGTTCACCTTATTCTCTAGGGCTATGTCTCCGGTCCAACTCTCAGTGGTGGCCTTCTTTTATTGTGTCTTTAAAGTAGAGATTTACATGAGGAGCTCAACTTGAGTCTCCTAAAACAGAGTATGCTTAGTAGGGTGGTTCTTGGATTCCCCAAGCCACTAGAGTGCACAAACTCTTTCCTTACCAAGTCTTGACCTCTCTAGTTTTTAATGGGATGAGTCCAATGGTGCTCAATTCTTGACAGATATCCTCACAGGGATGGCTTGAACCTCTCAAGCCTGGTTCTGTCTGCTTGATGCTGCTTAGTTCAGCTCGGCTTTTTGTTTTCTGCTTCTTGCTTCACTGTCTCTCTCGCCTTTTCTATCACTGTTTTTCTTCTCTGGTTCTTCCTTTTTCCTCTCTGTGTGTAATGTTCTCTGTCTATTCATGGCTTAAAGCCAATTTTTCCTTGATTGTTCGCTTCCTCTTCTGCCCCTTCGGATCACCTGCTGCTGTTCACTTGGAGTTCCCTGCCTCTGCGTCATCACCAATGTCTCATAGGGAGGTGGCCACTTGTCCTCTCATGAACTGTGCCAGCTCTTCCTCGAGGGTTCGGTATTTCAATTACACTGTGGAATGATTCATCCACCAACTCAGCAGTCAAATTGGACTTCAGACTTTTATATGTCGCGGCTTAATTCCCCTGTCAAATCTAGTTTCTCCATCGGGTGCAATCTCCACTGTCAGATCTGGAGCCCCCAGGTCCTGTGGTGTTCGCTCAGTTTGTGTGGTTGACTTGCCCGATTGTTAGCATGTGATGAGAGGTGGTTTTCTCTCTCATCCGCCAAACACGCATCGTGCAATGAATGGAATTGTTTATTTTCTGCCAAATTTGCTTACCGCCCCAATATGCCTCCGATATATCGCCAGTTTTGGAGTGCAGGACCCGCCTTTCGCCTTAGTGCTTTCCCTATGGTTTCCCAGCTTCCCATGCGACTGAGTGCTTGGATATTTCCCTTCTCGAGGGGTTTTTCCTAGCTAAGCGCTAATCCCGCATCAGAAATGGCCTTCGTTTCCCGATTCGGGTTCCTTACTACTAGTTTTGCGTCTTGCGTGGTCTCCATGTGATCTAGGTGGATGTTGGTGGCCACCCACCTATCCCATTTGGACCCCCGCAACTGTCTCTTTCAATTTTTCATTTTCCGTAATTGTAGCACAATTTACTATTTTTAGCAATTTTTCAGGTCCTGAACTTCCGGAGTTGTTTTGAGGCCCTAAACGACTTTTTTTGGGAAATTTGGGAGCAACATGGGGCCACGGACCAATGTTGCCCTTCCCAAAGTGGTAGTGCTCGGATAGATCTTTATAACGTGCTATTGTACGCGTCAAACGAAGATCATATGCCAAAGTTACGACCCCGGGAAGTTGATGTACTAATTTACCCGAACGGGGCCCATAGTTTGGTGTTTCATTTTCTACGGTTAGGTTTTGGAATGTTAAGGGTTTTCCATTGTTTCTCAACAATAAATAGGCCTTCAAGCCTCATTGTAACACAGTTCAGAGGCATGTAGCCACCACATCTCTTCTCGAGATAAGCTACCATCGCCCTGCTGGTTTATTTCCATTTACTGTTGTAAGCATATTCAGTGTTTTACATTAATGAAATAAAGTATTATTTCCAACTGCATATCTGTGTTTATGTTACTCTGTAATTTGTTGCGTTTCCTGTTTAGTCCGAATCAGTGGTATCATAGCGGTCTGCTTTTTCTCTTTTTCCCTTTGCATGTCCCAACGAGGTCGGGAATAATAAGAGTTAGGGCTTGAACTGGTTGAACCTTTGCAAGACCAGCCTCGCAAATCCCGACGGCCTCCCATGGCGGATGAGAAGAAAGATGAGGGGGCAGGAGATCCTATCAAAATCTTGCTCAAGGAAGCCCTTGAGCGACAATGGAACGCGATGATGGACAACTTTGCCCAGATCCTTCAGCAGCTATCCAGAAGCGACGCATCGGCTTCTAACAGCTACTCTGGAAACGCCACGCCCTTTAAGGTACAAGTTAATTTTGAAATCCCCATATTCGAGGGTCAAATAGATGCAGATGCCGTAGATAAATGGTTAAATCTGCTAGAGGGTTATTTTTCTGTTCATAAATTTTCAAGTCGGGAAAAGATTGTTTTCGCTCTTCTCAAAGCAGCCCCCCATGTCAAGCACTAGTGGAAACCTACTACGAGCAGAAGGATGAAAGCACAGGCTCACTATTTTCAGCCACACCCACTTGGGATTCATTCCGAGATGCCATCAAGGAGCAATACTACCCTGTCAAAAGCTATGAGGACAAATACA
>APFE030833037.1:175126-239043 GCA_000404065.3 Pinus taeda
CTTGTTCTGCAACTCTGACCTGATGGTATCCACTATGCAAGTCTAACTTGGAGAAATAAACAACTTCTTTCAATTGATTTAAAAGATCATCTATGCGAGGAAGGGGATAACGATTTTTTATTGTTATCTTATTCAGTGCTCGGTAATCAATGCACATTCTTCATGAGCCATCTTTCTTTCTCCCCAAAATGAATGGTGATCCACATGGTGATGTGTTAGGTCTGATGAACCCTTTCTCGAGCAACTCTTGCACCTGATTCTTGATTTCAACATTCTCTAAAGCAGATAACTTGTACATTCCAATGTTAGGGAATGGAGCATCTTGCTGCAAAATAATATCATGCACTATTTCCTTTTTGGGTGGCAGACCTTTAGGTTCTTGAAACAAGATATCATACTCTGAAGCAACCTTTTCTAAATCAGCTTGTTGTTTAACATTACAGCCCTCAAATACATTGGTTTTATCAAGTTTATTTTCCTTTACAACCATTAGTAAGGATTGTTTGCATGAATTTATCATTCATTTCATCTACCCTGAGTTTATGAGAGTATAATTATTCTTTAGCTTATGAGCTCTTACAAAGTATTCAATTCCATCTTTAACAAGTAGATACTTGTTCTCATTTCTATAGAAAATAGCTTTTCTGTCATACAAGTAAGGACTTCCTAAAACAATTCCACATATATCCAAAGGAATTATGTTTAACTCAACCTCATCTACAAATGCTAACCCAAAAGAAAACTTGAGTTTGCATTGTCTAGTCACTTGTAGTTGTGCTTTATCATTCAGCCATCCTAATGGGTATGGTTTCTTGTGAGGTGTAGTTACTAATCCCAACTTCTTTACAATTGCTTCAGAAATCAAATTTACTTGTGAGCCACTATCAAACAAAGTATCAATCTTTTGATATTTGGAAATAACTTGAATATGGATAAGCTCATGTCTTTTTCTCTCATTTTCTTCATCAATAGTAGATTGTGCAGAATTACTAGTAGATGCTTCAAAATTCTTACCTCTTATACCTGTGGTTGCAATAGTTGTTTCATCTCCCGATTTTGACCCCAAATCTTTCTAAACAGTTGCAACAGTCCTCTTCTTCTTGCCCTCGAACTTCTTAGGTCTCAGCTCTAGATGCAGAATCCAACAATGCTCATCATCATGCCCATCCTTTTTATAGTGAGTGCATGAAGCCTTGCTTTTTTGTGCAGTGTTAGCCTTCCTTGCTTTCCATTTCTGCTTCCTTTTCTCCTTATTCTTGCTTGCAGTGGGTTGGGATGATCCCCCAACTTCTAGACTTCCATTCTTTCCTCTAGCTTCTAGATGAATAACTTGTACAGATACCTCATCTATACTAGTGGGATTAAACATGAGGATAGTGTGCCTCATGTAGCTGTGTAGACCACCAATGTACTTCATCAGAGTCTTGATTGAATACAGTCATGGCACTTTGATAATTTTCATGGATCTAATTCGGATCAGTAGGCCCGAATGTTGCCCTTGATACAGTTTCCCTTGATATGGTTGCCCTTGATATGGTTGCCCTTGTAAAGGTTGGCCTTGCAGCCTATGGTAGGTAGTATGAGACTAGGTAACTGATAGTGGAACGAAAATTTCAATCGTAGGTTTGGGAGGTAGGGATCTAGTATGATAAATATGAGCCCTTTGAGAATCATAATAGTGCAATGGGTTATGCGGATAATATGGCAGTTGGGAACCCAGAGGCATATAGTTCGGGTTTTGAAGAGCAAACATGTATTGCTCATATGACCATCCTGCCGGAATGTAACCAGAAGAAAGTGGCAAGTTACTCATAGGGTTAACAACTGCGGACGCCGAGAATGAAGGACCACCACTAGCAGGTTTTGAAGAGGTCCCGGTAACAGTGGTAACCACTGAGGATGCAATAATGACACTAACAGCAGGAGCTATAGAGGCCACACAAACAATGGGCATTGATGGAACAAATGTGACTGAGATGTCATGAATCTGAGGTATGAAAGGCCTTGAAGTCAGAGTTATAGCACGAGACCACATGGAACTCCGATTTAGAGACGTGGAACTCATGATGTCAGACAAGGCATAATAGCGCAATGATAATGACACGCCAAGAGGAGTGCTAAAAGGGAAACATTCTAAGGGAAGAGGAATTTCTCCGCTTGACACAAGGTTCTCTTCATTGCTGATGGGACTCTTCTCATCCATGTCGGAAGAAGACATTTCCATTGAAACACTAGGAGTAGATAGGAAGTCTTCTTCTGAAGGCACCCAAAGAGTATTCCAATTGATATCAAAAAGCTCCTCTCTCGGAGCTCGAGAGTCAAGAGGATGAACACTTGGAACAATGGGAAGGGTACCACCCACAGTTAATATCTCAGAAGAGACAGGGGATGCAGAGTCTTCGTCGCTTGGTAAAGAGGACGGGATCGGTGAGTCCGCTAGGATGGCCTAAACTCAAAATACAAGAAAAAGAGATAATCGAGTAGGGTTGCAACTCTGCGTGAAACAAGAACACAACCAAGATTAACAGGTAAAATGTGAGCGTGGACAAATAAATTTTATGACATAGGAATGAAACTTGACCTTTTCATATTTAAAGAGTCGAGAAAAAGGAAAAAATATGACCCTATTCGCCTTCAAATGTTTAATGAGTCTGAAAGGACAAGTGATTAGATGATCCTTTTACTTTTAAAGAGTCGAAAAGGAACGAAAGTGACTGCTCTAGAGTACTAGACAAGAGGTTTACCAGACAAATTGCAAAACTGCATATACACCTTGGTGATCAAATGAAAGAGAAATGACCAAGGACTTTCCATACGGCAATCAATCTTCCTGAATGTTGTGTTCAGTGCGTTACGATTCGTAAGGGGCAGACTCGTCTTCCTATGGATAATAGGATGATAACCTAGTGGGGTCTCCCAATTGTCGGGCAGTAAAAAGGGTCTTTTTCACCTCTATTTACCCTACATTAATTATCAATTCAGGTACGATTTGTTATCTCAAAGAGTGTACTCAGTTTGAGGCGGTCACTTTTCAAGAGTAATGCTAGTACTATAATGCTTTTGCAAAAGTAAATAAATGCTGGAAACAAACTCTAAATGTAATGGCAAGAACTTGAAGTGCTTTGTAACTAAATCATTCATTTAAGAAACTCCATCACTTCATCAGTTAAGGGTATAGCAATGTTAACCCTTCCCTTTGTAAACTGATGCAATTGAAAAGCAAGCAAGGAGAAGATCATCAATCTAGGAACTGGACAACAATAGTCAATGTTCACCACAATTTCAGATCAGTATGTTCACACCAAAGCAATTACTTGAAATGATAATTCTATTAACAGGAAAGGGAACAACAACTAATCTATTTTAAAAAGATTGAACAACAAAGCTTTAAACTGGGAAACAAATTGAGCAACAATTGTAATCTAAAGGAATTAAGCAACAATCTTTACCTCAAAAATGATTTGAACAGCAAATAAAAAATGGAACAGCAAAGTAAAGTAGTAAACTACGAAATATTGAACAACAACCTGAATCAAATGTAAACACACATCAAGCTAAATTGAATGTAACACACAGCACATCTATACTAAGGGAAGCAGTAACTTGGGTTTTGGCATAACAAATATTAATCATGGTTATGAAGAAACAACAATTGTGGTTACCATGCAACAACAATCCCAATGAACAACAGTCACACTTAGAGGTAAACCGTAGCTAAATAGACAATAGTACCAATCTATAAATACACAACACTGTTACTCTGTAAACGAACAGTAATGGTAACTTGTAAAGGAACAACAATGTTATATAGTAATATCAATATGTAAAGGAACGACAATGTGATATAAATTCAGAATGAACAACATAACATTCCAATTACAGAAGATAATCTTACTATTTAAATATGAATGAAATATAACAGAGCCAATACATGAAATGATAAGGAACAATAGATTACTGAATGAAGAAAATAAGAGAAATCAAACCACACATGACTTGGAATTGGAAAATAATGGTACAGGAAGCAAGTGATCCACTATGGCTGGGCCCTTAGCGTCCAGGGATGCACTGCTGTGATTACTCCAGAATCAAAGACGGAACAATAATAGAGTTTATGTATTAATCATGAAAACATAGTTACAATAATTTCTCTTTAAAGAGAGTCGATGATCAAAGTTTAAGTTACAACAGTGAATTTTATAAAACAACAATAATTCGCCCCTTGGGCTAGCAATGTTGTCCCTATTTATAGTGGTCAGATGGAAATACCAAAGATACAAATATTCTTTAAGGTAGCAATCCCTTAGGATCAAAGGATCCTGAGAGATTTTCCATATCGTTATTTCTCAGTTATCTCTTCATTCTCTTGCGCCGATTTGGTATGTCCTCTTCCTTTTCTTGGCTTATGCGCTCCAATCTGGATTGCCTTGTTTGGATGCAGTTCCTTGTCAAAGGGACAACATTTGGTTTCATCTTATCTTTTCCTTTGGAATGGCGGTCTTCCACTTTTTCCATTTTTTGCATAGTAAAAGGTAATAATTAGTCATTTTACATTATTCACAATTCTCCTAAACTTTATCATAATCCTTCATCATATGCCGATTTCATAATGTAAAGAAGTTATGAATTAAAGGAAAAGATAACAAAATAAGTGGCAATTACATACCCTTCTCTAATGCTCAACACACCCCTCTGCTTACCGTTTTTCATGCCCTCATGAAAACATTGTAATTGGCATGCAAGGTAGTTAGGGAATAGGCTAGATAAGGGTTCTCAGTAGGTGGTCTACAACCATGATTCCTAGCTAAGAATTCAAAAATATGCCCTGTCTAACCTTTAGGCAATTCATATAAGGCTCTATATCCTGGTCTAGGGTACCAAATTATTGGACTTCAGAACCTACACCCTAACCAAGACAGGCCTTCTCTCAAAATGATGTCACCATAGATACCCAAGCGGTCAGCAACTAGCTTGAAATTCCCATAGTTGAATGGTTCTTTGTTTTGGATATTCTGATTAGAAGTTTGGTATTGGAATTTGGCCGCTGCTATGGCAAGGTCTTTGATGGTAAAGAAGTATTCTACCCCTTACTGGGTGACTGTTGTGTGAATAGGTCTCCATGTCTGGATCACACCCTGAGTTCTCATAGGCTCCTATTTTATTCCATAATTGCAATGGGTCTCTAGGTTCACCCCTCACCCATAGATCTAATCCATTTTCATGTCTTTGAAAGACATTGTAGGCTTTCAACCACTTTATCTGCTTAACACCAAAAGAAATAAATGCCTGCAGTTGGACATCACCCACAAAAGGGCTAGGGTTCTGTTCTATTTCTCCATCTAATACAAGACTGTGCAAATACAAATCACATAACAATCGTTGAACTTTCACCCCGTAATGCTTACAACAGTTTATGAAGTCATCAATGGTTTTTATTTCTATAGGTACTCCTACCTTGAAAGCTTTAATTTTCAATTGTAAATATCTTTCCATTAAAAACAAAGCGTAGTTTTTGGCAGGTGCCCTACATGCTAGAACATCTGTATATAGAGAACATAAGGTATCCAATTGATTTATCACTGTGTCTAGTCTATGGGTTACCTTTTTGACTCTTTCCTCTACCTTTTTCCATCCTTCAAAGGCCCGACTTTTTGATGCATTGATGTTTTTCAGCTGCTGTTGTAACTTCTGGTATTTTTCTTGAGGAACAGTCTCCTCTGTGATTTTCTCTATTGTTTGTTGGGCTTGTGCCAAATCTTTTCGCAGAGATACTATCCTTGGGTCATTATCCAACATGATAATTTTGGGTTGGAGATCTACTTGGATCTCCTTATTACGACATCTCATCTTTATGGTTTGTGTTTCCTTCTCGCTAGAGGACAGTGCCTCTGTCTGGATTTCCTTATCACAGGCTGGTGCATTGTCTATTTGTACTTCTACATTTGCAACATCTAGATGTTGTTCCTTTCGATTCTGAATAACAGGTTTGACTTGAGTCCTCTTGGTATTTTTCTTTAGGGGTTTTTCCAGGGCGATTGCATGCTTTACCACAAAGGTTCCTTTTAATTTCCTCCCCATTTTCAAGACTCTTATTTGTTGTCAAAGTTGCTTAATTACGTTAAGAAACCTCTGCTGTTCCTTTCACAATCTGTTAATTTCCTCTGTTTTCTTGGAAGGAACAACCATTTGTTTTCTCAGGCATGGGCTTTGTACCTCAGGCATTGTACCTTCGCCTTGGCCAATTTTCATGTTTCCTTCTTGGAACACTTCTTCAATGTTCTGCTGATCAGGTTTTTCAGGGGTAGAAACCCTAGTTTGTTCTGTTGTCTCCTGGGCAGCTTCTTCTTCTACCTCTTCTTCATCGTGCAATTCTTCAGGTGTATTCTGACTAGGAACAGATTGTTCCTCTTCCTCATCCTCGCCACTCTCCTCCCCAGATACACTCTTATCATGAGCAGAGTGATCATCTTCTTCTTCCTCCTCATCACACAGTTCCTCGGATGCACTTTTATCATGAGCAGTGTGCTCCTGCGGCCCTTCTTCGGTATGGGGGTTGAGTGGGCTGTGAGATTGGACACATTCGCCCATATTGTCCAGAATTTGGGCCAATTCATCTTCTTGCAGAGGGTTTTGTGGTGGACTTTTGCTGCATTGCTCTGTTTCCTCCCCTTCTTCCTGACCGGATTTCTCAGTCTCCTCCTCCGGTTCTCCTTCATCATTTTCCCCCAATTCTTTTTCGTTTTCCCCACCTTCCAATTGTGGGGGTTGTTCGTCTTCTGAATCATGTATATCCATAGGTTGACTAATGTTTCCCTGGGAATTTCCCAACATTCATCTGCTCCTTGCCAATCTAACAGATTTTATTTGTTTCAGTGGTCTGCTCGATGTGCTGGAAATATGTTTTCATTTTGGGGCTTGCAAAGCTAGTCGCCCATCTATCGAGAAAATCAATTCTTTCCAACTACTCTGTTGTTGGGCAAGACTGTAGATGAATATCAGTTGTATTAACCCATGGTGGCTTACTACTGAATCTACATGACGAGATTTCTTCATGCTTCGGTTAACATCGTGTAATAAAAAATTTAAAAACGTAGGCAAATTCACAGTACATTTTTTCTTTAACACGGCTAAAAGTTTGAGATGGCGTGGTCTTACCACATCTTTTCTGCCATCGCAAGTGATGTAAATCTAGATAATTCTTGCCAATTTTGCCCATGTCTCTCCTAGGGTTGTCGGCAGGACTCCTTTCCCTTTGACAGTAAGGTTTTACCCTTCATCCTGGAAGATGGTTATGGCGTCTTGCAGTCTCACCTTTTTCAGAGTCCACACAGTTCTAATGGCTGGTAGTCCTGAAACTTCTGCAATTATGTCATCAGTGACTACTATCTGTCTCCCTCTCACTATGGAATGATTTTTTTGCAAGTTCTATAGAAACTCAATTGCCACCGTCTCATTGGATTGCTATAGACGGTTAAGGTAAGCTATCCATCTTGCCCTTGCAAGATTTCTCGTGCAGCATCAGAGACCATTAACACCTGTGGCTCACTGCGAATTGATCTTCCTCCCATCTTATTCACACTGTAAAAACACAGAGACGACAATGGAACATGAAGCTATTCAAATTTTTAGCTCACTGTTAAGAAAGCACAGAGAAGATGATGGAACAACAAGCTGTTCAAGTTTCTAACTTACTACTATTTTTGCAGAGCAAAACACGGAAATGGCATTGGAACAAGAAGCCATGCATATTGGGAAACAAAATACCATTAGGCTTGCTATTCCCGAGTCATAATTATTCCGAATGATGAGATGACATGTATGCCAGTGAATTATGGAGATCACCCGTGTCCCCCTGTAATGTGATAGGTTGTCATCGGCCGTCAAATAAAGGAGCAAGGTGCTGAACTGGAATGGTACAGAGGAATAAAGGAACACCGTATAGAGATATGCCATGTTTACAAAAATGAGCGGATTACCGAAATCGAGGTGTATGATAGAATCGCCAATAAATATGGAAATGCCGTGATATGATGCAAGAAATGGAGGATAGGACAGTTGATGTGAATAAAAGTTCTTATGTGGTCATTATCGAATTTTACCATCATGATTGATTTGTAAATGATTTTCATGTATCAAAGGTTCAAAAGGGTTATATATATAGTCTCATTTGAAACCACTTATAAAGATATAAGAAGAAGGGTTTTATAATTACTATTGGTGTATAAGAAATATGACTTCAATATCATCAACAGAGCTTTTTTGCCCACAGGTGTCCATAACCTTGACAAAGTTGTTTATTTTACCGTTGGAACCATAATCCTTTGTGCATGCCTAGGAAAGAGCTGTGTAATGTCAGAACATTGTGCTAGCTTGGTAACCAGATAAATCACAATTCCATTCACCAGGAAGAAGTGAAAGGTGGGCATGCTGGCTCATGATGAGACCTCCTATTCCAAGGACTTTTTATTTTTCTGATGTGCCTCTTGGATCATATCCCTGGTGTGGTGGCCATAGTGGGAATGCCACTTCACTTTCTTCCTTATGATCATGGTAGGCTGGCTCTCGATGAGATCCCCTATCCTTCATCTGACAAATCATGTTAGTAATCATATAGATAAACTTTTTTTTCTTTTTCTTCTTTTCTTTTATATAGCAATTTTCCTATTTATATACAGAGGGTGGTTCAACACTCCTTAAGAGTAGGGATGGTGGAAGAAGTCTGAACATCTCAATAGAGAAAAATATGCCCTTATTCTTATTCAAGAATAGTGATCAAAGAGAAATATGGGGATTTAGAAAGAACCATCCTAATAAAAATAATCAATCATATTGGTATTAGTAAAATAATGACAGCATGGTGATAAATGGTTGTGGCCTTTCCTCTTTTCTCTTATCAATTCAAAGCATTTTCTCCTAAAGATGACGATTTGTGTGTGATTTGTTGATTTCAGTATCCTCTAGTTTTTGTATTCTTGCATAAATTTATAGTTGTGCCTTAAATGACCATCACTCACAAAAAATCCTCTAAATGGTAAAACACACATACACAAAAAGAAGAAAAATGCACTCCAAAAGTGTTGTTCTCAAGATGGAATAGCTGTTGTTTCTTTAGAGGGACAACAAAAGAATATTTGCACACAAAAACTGCATGAAAAAAAAGGAAAAAAAAAACATGCTCAAAACTATTGTTCCTTGAGAGGAACAGTGACTGTTCCTTAATCGGAACAACAAATAAAGCAAGCGTAAACAAAAAATGCGAAAATGTTGTTCCTTTGGAAAGGAACAAAAAAAACGAAAGTGTTGTTCCTTCGGAAAAGAACAATGAAAAAAACGAAAGTGTTGTTCCTTCAGAGAGGAATAACAGAAAATGAAAGTGTTGTCCCTTCGGAAAGGAACAACAAAGAACGAAAGTGAAGGAACAACAAAAAAACGAAAGTACTGTTCCTTCAAAAATGAACAACAAAAAAACCAAAGTGTTGTTCCTTCAGAAAGAAACAGTAAGAAATGAAAGTGTTGTCCCTTCGGAAAGGAACAACAAAGAACGAAAGTGTTGTTCCTTCGGAAAGGAACAACAAAAACAAAGTGCTGCTCATTCGGAAAGGAACAACAACACGTGAAAGTGTTGTTCATTCAGAAAGGAATAACAAAAAGGTGGAAATGTTGTTCCTTCGGAAAGGAACAACATAATGCAAAAGTGTTGTTCCTTCGGAAAGGAACAACAAATGGCGAAAATGCTGTTCCTTTGGAAAGTAACAACAAAATGCAAAAGTGTTGTTCCTTCGAAAAGGAGCAACAAAACGACGGAAATGTTGTTCATTCGGAAAGGAACAACGAAATGCAAAAGTGTTGTTCCTTTGAAAAGGAACAGCAAAATGGCGGAAATGTTGTTTCTTCGGAAAGGAACAACAAAATGCAAAAGCGCTGTTCTTTCAAAAGCGGTGAAAATGTTGTTCCTTCTGAAAGGAACAGAAAAATGCAATAATGTTGTTCCTTCGAAAAGGAACAACAAAGTGGTGAAAATGTTGTTCCTTCAAAAAGGAACAATAGAATGCAAAAATTGCAGAAATGCAAAAAATTGTACTCCAAGAAGGGATTCTTGGAAGGATCGGAAGGTGAGGCATTAGCCTCTCAGTTCAAAATGGACTTCACAGGTGAGGCATTAGCCTCTCAGTTCAAAATGGACTTCACCCTCATCACATGCATGGTGTCATCGATGATGGGTTGTGGGTGGTATCTTGACAATGGAGCCTCATTCCACATGACCGTCGATAAAAGCTTATTCAGTACCTTGGAGAAGAAAGACCTCAAGATTTGAATAGAGATGGGTGATGACGAAAGGTTTAGTGTTTCAGGAGTGGGCATGGTTGCTTTTCAAAGGGAGCATGGAGCTTCTATCACATTGATCGATGTGAAGTATGTGCTTGGAATGAAGAAGAACTTGGTATTGGTCGCGATGTTAGAGGACAAAGGCTATGATGTTGTCTTCAGTAAGGGAAAGGTTTTCCTTAGACACATCACCACAAGACAGGTGAAACAGATCAGTTCACGAGTCAAGAACATGTATGCTCTTGAGGTTCAAGATGCATGAAAAGCCTTGAGGAGCAATGCAAATTTTAGAGACTTGGTCGTTGAGAGGTAGAGTAAATTACCTCTCAACATGCAGCCCCAGAAGAAGTCTTAGACAATTGTGGAGGAGCCACAATTGGAGATGCTGAGAGGAGACTAAGTGGAGGCATCCACTCATGCAGAGACCTCTAGTAGGGGGAAATTTTGAGCCAAGTGGGCAGAGGGATCACATTCAGCCATACCTTCAGGTGTGAGGTGGGGCGATGTGAAGTGATAGTCTCAAGAAGACTGAAATTGGGCAAGGTCCATTGAGAGGTTTTATCTCATGGATCATACCTTGCTACGAGAGCCCAAAATACATAATAGCAGGAGGAATCAGTGGGATAGATGCAGTGAGAGATCAAAGTGATAGAAGCTAGAGCAGTCAAATACTGAAGAGCGCAGAGAAGGATTGACAACAGTGCAGAAAGGTAGAGTCAGCCGAAGCGTAAAGTTTTCAGTTAACAGAGGCAATAACAGTCAGAGACTTTGATGACAGATGCATCATACTGATTTAGGTTGGATGTTTTTTTTGTTTCTGAAGTTGCTGGACCAACAACACTTGAGAGAAGTGTTGCATGTAGAACATTCCAAAGTTTTAGGATCAGGATCGAGTTGAATTCCTTTCTTGTTGAGAGGGAGTGTTGAAAATAGCAATAAGAAATGATAAAAATAGAATCCAGAATATTCCAATTTTAATTTGTCCTTGAATTAAAATTGTGAATTAAATTCAAATTTAGTCTCACTAGCTACTTGGAAATAATTAATTAATTCATTATGGATTAATTAGTTGGAGAAATTCAAGTTAGAAGTCTTTCTCCAGTCATGCAAGAGTTATCCCTTAAATTAAGGAGATTATCCCTTAATTAAGGAGATAAGATTGAGTTATATTTGAGTTGTAATTAGTTAGCTCAGTTTACTGAGTTAAGTCCAGTTAAATTAGTTCCAAACTATTTGAGGAACTAATTGTGAGTTATCAGTCAGTTGATGCATGCATGCACTCAACCAATGTACTCCAAATAACTGAAGATTTCCTCATTAGTAACTCATGCATGTCTATTTTGAGAAAGACCTAGTTGAGCTAAATGTCAAGGACAGTGTACTATCAGTTGCATGTGTTTTCCTATAAAGGAAACTCATGCATGCAGAAGGAATAAGGTTCCTTGAGGATTGTGCAGTTCTGACAGTGTGTTAGAGCAGTGTTAGACTGGGTGAAGGAGATCATCCCAGAGGTAACTGCACAAGGAAATATGAGCTTGGAGGGTAGAGCAGAAGGCTTGTGAGAAGCCAACTTTGCCTATGAGCATCCAGGAGGATTGTACTGAGAGCTGGCTAGCTGTGAGAGCTAAGGCTTTGTATAATTCTAATGTATTTCCACCTTGTATGGTAATACAAGTAGTGGGGTTTTTAGCTGAGGCTTTCCCTTGAGTATTTTCTATGTTTCATGTGCATTGATTCTTCTTCTTCTGGTTATATGTGTTTAGTTTGATTCTTTCTCTATCTTTAAGCTTCCACAAATTGATAGTAGAAGTAGGTTATAATATTTTGCTTTGGTATATTGCATTATCGGGTTAATCTACAGTCAGTTTTTCTATATGGTCTCAGAGCGAGATTTGTAGAGAATTTGCAGAATTTCTACATGATGTAGAATGGATAAGGACCCGAACATGATTCAACTAATTTTAACATTGTTGTAGTGGTTGGTTGTTTGGAGTTCATATTTTTTTAGAACACTTGCCATTATTCTTCATTTTTGGAGTAGGGTGGGAAGGAATGATATTTTTCTTGCAATATCCCACAAAGTGCCATAATCCATGAAAAGTTTTACATTTGAAGGGAAATTTCAATAATACAAAATCGAAATATGCTTCCAATTATCAAGAGTTAAATATATTACTTCTAGAAGTCCTTTCTCTATATCTACCTCCACAAATCTTGACATAAGTGAACATGCCATCCTTGGCCTCATATTTATCAATGTAACATCACAAATAATTACAATGCTTTCTAGTGAGTCTTTGTCCCAACAATAAAGAGGAAGATGTCGAAGGAAAACCTAAAATGAGATCGTAGAAGGAACATCAAGTTTGGGATCGAAATATGGGATACATCTACTTAGGCACATTCCTCTGGTGTTGAAGAAGCACAATCTATTCCTAAATATGAGATCCCTACCTTCTTTGGCTCCAAGCAAGAAGGCATATAAACCCCTACCACAAAAGTAGCGAGTTAGTTTACGCTTAATTAAAACCTACCAATTCCTATAAGCCTAGCTAGCCATTGACTTGGGAGAGGTACAAATTCTTGCAAGCTAGTAAATTAAATTCCATTTAGTCAAAGTGAAAACCATATGCTTAGAAGCAGAGGACATAAGAGGAACCTTGGAAATATTGTTGACCTTATGTTGACAGTGTTGAACCCGCCAACATTCAGGGGATCTCCCCGATGTGAAGTCCCAATTAGACCTGACACTGTTTGGTGTAGGAGTCCCATTCGGTATAAAGGCCCAATTGTTGAATTCTTAAAGATTTTCCTTGGCTCTAACTGCTAACAAGAGAGAGGGACGCAATGGTATCTTCTTAAAGTAAGAAGGTGTGCTTGATGAGTGTTCAGTTGCAACTGTGCCAAGGTTATTCTACTGCAGAGGGAGAGAAACTTGATCCTTTAAGTGAGAGGTAATAGTACCACCCAATAAGAGACACACATGAACGAGAAGGGTCCGTTTAACATCCAGTGAAATAGTCCACATCAGATGTGATGATCGTTACAACCAAAAAATAAAGAAAGGTCTATCTAATATCTTGAAAAATAGTCCACAAGGATGGGACAACAATAACAACCATTACAACACATTTTCAATAAGGTAAGTACTAAAATAATTGAAATAGTTCAACTATCTTAGCACATGTGAAAGAAAACATGAAATACAAACATCCGCAAAATAATCTTACAAACATTCATAGTCCATGCATGAAGAACATGTTGGCCTTGAAGGCTTCCGTTATTAAGTAAATGTTCCAAGACACATGTTTACAATGTACATAACTAGTTCTAGTAGTGGAGAATTAGAGCCACTCCTTGCTCCTCAAAGAACTAACTCATCTCTTTAATGCTTTGCGGGAGGAACCAAGGTGAAAAGTCCTTTGCTCATATAGTGAAGGAATATATAACCAAGGGTGACTCTTTGACTACCCTCATGACTGTTTGACTTCCTATGACTTTTCAAGTTACATGACTCTTTACATTCCATGTGTGTCATTTGGACTTCCACTTTACACTACATTTTGAATACAATATACATGACCCACAATAGTGATGTGGCATGTAACCACTCATGACATGACATGACATGACACTGCTGACATGGATTGCTTGATGATGTGGCAATGTCAAGTCACTGTTGCTGCTAAGTACTGGATGTCTTCTTAAGGATGCTTTATCTTCACCTCTGCATGGCTTGGTGATGCATAATCTTCAACGATATCCAATCTTGGATGGTGGTTGCAAACTAGCGTCCCTTCGCTTTCTCTTGATTGATCAACTTGTCAGTTCAACTACAAGAGAGTCTTTAGGCATGCTTCCCTCTTTCTTCTCCTTCTCCATCATCTTTCCATGACATGATAGGGTACATGTTCCTACAATTCACTCATGATGAGATGACATTCAATCCGAAAACCCCTAGTTTAAGATGACGCATTTTGATCCACCGACTAAGAATAGGACAAGTGACAGGTTGGGAAGAGGGATTCAGTGACTGCGCAGTGCGCAGTTCCAACAACCAGGGGAAAAGTTTGAGCTTTGAGATTGCATAGTGCGCAAGTCAGGGAGGCTTGAAGGACAAGACTGTGTAGTTTTCAGAACCAGTGGGGTTAGGTTGAGGGAATGGACACTAGGAGAGCTGACTGCGCAGTTTTGGGAGTCAAGGGAGGTTGGGCTTCTACACAATTCAAGGACTCAGGGGATTATCTTGAGGCTTGAGGATGCGAAGTGGCAGTTTAAGCTGGGCTGGAGGACAAGACTGCGCAATTTTGGAGCTCAAGGCCGGGACGTGGGCACATAAACTATGCAGTTCAACAATCCTGGGAGATAGGAACTATGCATTGCATAGTGCTAAGTGACAAGGTCACATCTAGAGGGTTGAGACTGTGCAGTGCGCAACTTAGGAGAGGCTAGGTTGTTTGGTTAGGAAGTTTTGTTTTTTTCTTTTTCCAAAATGTCCAAGTGTGGGATCAATGATGGACTATGATGAACCTTGATTGTGATCACACACTTAAGAATACTTTGACTACATGACAACATAAATCATTCGAACACATGAACAAAGCATTCCCTTCGTGCGATTGCTTTACGAAAATATGCAACAAGTACGCCACTTAAGATAGACTTTGGGATGACCGTGACGACACTTGTGCGATAGTGCTAAGAACTTTCTGAATGAGTGTGACAGATGTTTACATAGTTAAAGCATTACGCGAGTAATCGACTTGTAAACATTACACAACAGCCAAACAGACAACAGTTAACCCAACATGCAAAAGGGAAGAAAACACTATAAGAAAGCTCATGAGATAAGTTCTAATGTTCGTGACGACAATGTACAAGACCAAGGAAGGCTTTGAAATTGAGTGTAAGCCAAAATTTTGGAGAGTGTTGCAGCAACTACAACACCTTATTAATGAACCAAGAAGGGTGTGATTTCAAGACTTTCCCTAGAGCAACAACCAACACACAAAAGGAAAAAACTTCAATCTTTGGATGGGATTGTGACCCCCTCCAATGTTATAATCCATTGTTGTGGTAGCAAAAACCAAAGAATGACAACCTTCGTGGTGCCAATGGAATTTTCTTTTTAATTCCAAGGAAATTGATATGTTTATTGTGCCGAGAGGTGCTCTCGAGCCTAGTATGAAAGAGATGTTGTAATGTTATATAAACATTTTAACTCAGTGAAATTACATAAAAATAAAATAAAATAAATAAAATAAAAAAATCATAACAAACTGATGCTTATAAATGTTGTTATAAGTTCAGGTAAAATTGAGGTCATACAGTTAATTTACCGTTGGTGGTTTTTGGGTTCCAAGCTTTGACAACCCATGGTTTTGTCAATAGTATTCTTATGCAATATAGCCTATTTAAAGGCATGGAGACTCATTTGTAATTTGCCTTTGGGCCATGAATGCTCATTCAAATAAAATGGTTTCATGACAAGATATATATATATTATATATATATATATATATATAATATATATGAGATCTGAATTAAATGAATATAAGCTGTTTATATATGTCTCTCGAGGTGGAAACCTTTCTCAGTCTTGCATTCAAAAAAGAGTTTGCACCTTGAAGGTTTTACCCCCATCGACGCTTGATAGATCGAGAGTGAAGATGAATCATGATGGTTATTTTAGAATCCATGTTATGGTAACAAAAAACTAGCATGAAACCTTACTAATGACAATGGATTTTTTCCTTTAATTTCAATGAAATTAATATATTTATTATTTTAATAACATCTCTTTACTATATCTAAAACAACTATTAATTTTATAAAAATATTTTTTTAATATATCAATAACATTGATATGATGATGATGATGATTAACCTCTACTAAGATGAATGAGGTCTATTAGACCCGAAAAAAATAAGAGATTAATTGATACTTTTAATATTTTATTTCTAGGCTCAAAGAGAAGGGAAAGAAGTGACCAATGAGATCTATCAAGGGAAGAAAGTAAGAGATTAATTAATATTTTTTAGTATTTTATTTCTATGATCAAAGAGAAGGGAAAGAAACCTTCCTAAATCACTATAGTTTTGTTGACTAAACAAGTCAAGAAAGTTAATAGTGTGACATATGTTTTGGAAATGAGAATGAAAGACAACTCAAGAAAAAATGCTTTTCATATTTGAAAAATAATAATTTTATATATTTAAAAAATATGATTTATATATTTTAAAAAATATAGTAAGCTAAATATATTATTTTAAAACTGTTTTTTTTGGGCTAAGAGCTTGTCTTCCTCTGACTTAAGGAAACAAGTTAATGGCCCAAGACCTAGAGAAGTTAATAGCCCAAGACCTAGAGAAGTTAATGGCCCAAGACCTAGAGGCATTTGGCAAGAGTGAAAGCCTGCCCCCCTTATGGACCACCAACAGGGTATTCCAGGGGGCATGGTTTTCCTTAAATAACGATGGTGAGTAAGTTTGCATTCACGATTAGCAACTAAAGACAACTATCCTCATTGCTAGTTTGATAAAAAAATATTATATAAATTTCTCCCCTATAAAAAAATATTATATAAATTTCTCCCCTATAAAAAATATTAGGTTAAAATTATTACTTTAAACTTCAATTTTTACCAAACATCAAATACACATCTCATTACAAATTTACACATAATAATTATATATTAAAACTACGAAAAATATTACATATAATAATTATATTTCCCTTATCATAATTTTTGTGTTTGTAAATATAATATAACATGCCATGATAATTGTTTTTTAATAATATTATTATATATTTCCAATAGTTTTTTAGCGAAGGAATATATATATATATATATTTTGATTAGTATCCATAAATATAAACTAATATTGATTAGTATCCATAAATATAAACTAATTCTATCACTGACTTTCATGACTATAATATCATAAGACGATCGTGAGCATATTCTCGCCATATATTAATATTCCTTTTTGTGTTTTGGCATATGATAGTTTTTAAGACCAGTCGTACCAGTAGAGTCGGCTACCTACATCATCTCTTTTACACAGGATCTACTCCAACCTAGAAAAGAAATGGAAACTAGGCTCCATGAAACCAATGCCTCACCGACAGTGTATCTGTCCTTGAAAAGACGAATATATTAGAGCCCCACTGCAGAAACAAATCAGTATATAGGGTCTCTGTTAGATCTTATGTGGCCAGCATTACATTTTAACAGCAAATGGGCGAGAAATTGGGGTTGTGGGAGCTTGATCCCTTGTTCTCAGCAGCCGAAGATGTCCAGCACTCTGCAGACAAGTAGGTCTCTTCACATTTTCATTCTTTCCATCAACCAAAGTATCAGAATTGCTTTATTCCCGAACAATGAATTCAAATTGGATAAATGGCGTTGAAGGACTTTTCAGGCTAATCTTGAAGATGTTTTTTTCTTGGCGGCTGAGTGATGTAAATTATTGCAATTCTAATGCAGAATGGACTCAGCCTATAGAGAGTGGATCCATGGCCATGGTAACCAGATTGGGGAACTTATTACAGCCTTTGAAACCACAAAATGGCAGGTTGGTTCAATCATATTTTTTTTTTTGTTAATGAAACTGGGGACAATTATATTGATCTTCTCAAGGTGATTTCGTATTGCTTCTCAAATATGATAAAATGAACGACAATTACGCCAATTTGTACAGGTTAAAGTACATTAATTGTAGCAAGATATTATTATCATTATTATTTAGAAGTTTTTTCAAGAGATATTCTCCAGAGTGTGAGGGTTGAAACATGCTTATATGGGTTCGATGATAAAAGTAACTATTTCACCAAAAACGTCTGTCTGCTCTGGGTCTTATCCCTTTTTCAGATATGCCGCTCTCGGTCTTATCCGTTCTTTCAAACATGCCATTCAGGTAGGCAGACCTCAGCGAGATTACAACCTTGGTAGAGGGCTTAGTATTCCATCCAACACAATAATTGAAGTAAGTAGAAATCAGTTTCGGAAAGGACTTCGGAAGCTGCTGGAAGAGAGTTCTGGAGTCTGTATAATTTAGTCAATTTTAGGGCTTATTTGCACAGATGAGTTGCCTGCCTTTTAATAACAGTAACTTAGCATGCAGATTAAATTAAACCAAGGAAAGAAACTTTAAGAAACAACTGAAATGTGAAGGATGCTGACAAACAGACTTGGCTTTAACCTTAACAGAGTTTATAATGGAATTCTGCACAAAATTGACAAATTCTGAATCATGTTATTCTGTGTCTTTGTAATTATAAATATGATACCACACCAAAAGACCACATGGAGGTATTTAGTGAATTTTTCACTGCCATAGACTTTGGCATGTGCTCCGATGCGTAACGAGCATTTTGGGCTCAGGCACGGCTCTACAAATAATCGAAGGTGGATCTTTGTACTTGTGAATATGGGTTGTATGGAGCTTATTTTAGTTTAGTCGCCTGTGCAAAATGACCCTTTGTTGACTGGACCTGAGTGGAAGATACCAACAGAAAGCTGTGCAAAATCATTAAAATATTATGAGGATTTATCTTAACTTTTGTACCTGCTTGAAGTGATCTTGAGAGGCTGCGTTGGACTGGCCTCTGCCAAGAATTACGTTCTAAAACCAATGTCACATATCTATATGTAAGTGAGATCCATGCATTTTCCTCTTAAATAGTTTGATAGCTTACTTATAGGATGTTGAAGGTGTTACTGTAATTTAATCCATAAGAAATGTTTACCGGAACCACCCGGAGCCTGGAGATATAAGTATATGCCAAGTTGATTACCATATTAATAATAGTCTATTTTGTTTAGGGCCATAGTACTTAACTTAGATTTCAATTAACATGTTATCGATTTCTCTGCATCCCTGCACAGCAACGTGTCAAGGAAATCTACAAACATAAATATAGTAAAATTGGCTATACTGGGTTTAATGCAGCTCAGCCCTAAAAATAACTCTAGATGCATAAATAAAATTGCAGGTGTTTAGATCATTTTATTTAAGTAGAGGGTGCTTGTTGGATTTTGCTGCAATAAACCAGCATGTGCAACAAACCTTTATAAAAAGTTAATTAACAAATGAATTAATCACCTTAATTATAAGTTCGATAGCGTCATTTACTTATTTTATACTAGTATGGGAAGATGTCAAATAATTCGCACAATAATAATCAACGTATGCAATTTATCATATGTTTATGGTTGTTTGTTTATCCTTGTACTGGCCTTTGTGTCCTCTAGGCTGGCAAGGGTCATGCCATGCAGGTCCTTACAGATCATACCTTGAAAGTTGAATCTGTTCCATGGGCCTGTATACCATGAGCCCTACAGGCTGGTGGGGCTCATACGTTATGGGCTTGAATAGATTATTCTTTTGGGTCCAAAGGGTGAGCGCAGGAGAACCAAAGGTGGGGTCTTATGTAGAGACAGACAAAAAGTACAGATTGATCATGATCCTTATATATAGACATGTGTTATAGATTTTAGATTATAGATAACCAATAAATTCATATATTTTTTTTAAATGCGTGTTATTGATTTACCATATACCGTTGTATTTTATGTGACCACCAACAAATATCTCATTCATCATAGAATAGGGAACAGTGGTTACAATTTCTTTTGTTTTAGCTTTATGCGGCCAGCAGATTGCAAGATCCTGAACTGTTCATATGGGTGATGCAGTTGGAAGAGTTTGAGAAGGCATTCACAAAGGAACGTCTTAAAGATTATAGATCAGGAGGAGCTCTTGCAAGATACCGCCCCTTTATTGAGGCTATTCGTCATCATATATCTTTAGTAGAAAGTAGTTTAAGAATTTCAGGAATTGAACAAGATTCCCATGGTCTCCATGTTATTAGCATGGGTGATGTGGACAGGGACGAGTTTGCTAATTTTTTACTTGGAAATAAAGTTATGGGAAGCAATGATAAGAATGGGTACATTTACCCAAGTGAGGAATGCCAAACTGAAGGAGGAAATGTTTATTCTTATGACAAGAACGGCCAGGGGCCTTTGACTCGTGAATACAGTGTGTCATTGAACAGGGACATTCAAGAAGGTGCACAAACATCAATGGCGGATGAACTTCGTCAAAGTCCAGTTTTTGGGTCACAACTGTATGATTTCGAAGGCAAAGCAAGTATCTCTGTTTCTAGTCCAGAATTGAAAAGTTCTGTAATCGATGATAGACTGCTTTTATCTGCAAATCGCTCCTTTTCATCAAAAAATTCCAAGAGAATGGACTTTGATCGCAGGAATGGAAATATTGGAAACGGTTTACTTGATTGGGAGGATGGAGTTGCTAGTAATGCTGATAAAGTGAAAGAGCTGGGAAAATATTCCGACAAGTATCAAAGTTGGAATTCCTGGTTTATTTCCATTGGCCAACACCTTGGAGGGAAGCTGCAACATTCAAAAAGTGGAGTGAAGAGATACAAAGATGGAGAGTCAGATTTGATTGCAAATTTTCAAAATGAAACATTTACCGGCTCTCTCCGAAATGGATCTGCTTTTGACTTCGAAAAGGTTAGGCTTTGCTTTGAATACATTTGCTCCTCAAACCCTAGTGTTCTCAATGTTGAGTGAAATCATATAAAAAAATTGAATAATCTTTGTTGGAAAATATAGATTCAGTAGTATTTTACCTGGCCTTATATTTATATGCAGTAGTTGTAAATTCCTTTGTGGATTTTGACTTTAAAATTTAAAAATTTAAACTATAGCTTCTCCTTATTACATCCGTAACCGTTGTCAATCTCTGAGACTACATGTTGAGTGGTCTATATGAACATCAAATTTCAATATTACATGATCATAATTGTAGTTTAGGAATATCTTCCATGTTCTATTGTATGCATATAGTTGCATTAAATTTTACTTGTACTGAATGATTGATGTAGTACATCCATTGCATGAATGTCGTTCACAAGAAGGGATTGGTGTGGATATAACAAGGCATTGATTTGGCTAATGCTGAATGTGCGTTCTAAGAACCATTTCAAAATTTATTATTTGCTCAATGCTTAAAATTCACAGTGATTATGCCTACAGAGGAATATTGGGTTACAACTTACTATGAATTTGTCTTTTTTTTACCCAATGAAAAGATTCAAGTAATTTGATTAAAGTTAACAAAATTACAACAACAGATATTGAGGGGTATTCCAGACTGCCTATTGAAGCCAATTACAAAAAGACTTAAACAGTTTTCAGCACATGCTTGCATTGTTCGAGTATATACCAGCAAGAATAGAGCTTGCTTATCCACATACAGTTTCAAAACTTTTAGTTGCTTCTAGCACTAACTTGTGTTCTTTACATAGAAACTTCCTAAATATTTCCAACTCAAGTATTCCTCATCAACATATAGTCAGTCTTTCCAAGAACATTCAGAAAATTGCAGTTTCAAGGACCATTGTTCCATAAACTATGAGAAAGTGAAGAAATTAATACCAGGGTTCATGAAAATAAGAAGAATATTGTCCTTGGGTGGATTCAACGATTTCCCAAGTGCTCGCTTGCAGCTCCAGTCCTTTGGAAGCATATCTGATTCTTTGTTTTTGTCCTTGTAGACATGAGCAAAAGAAAGATGAGTGAAGGCTAGTTGCATAATTTGTATCTCAAGAAATGATGGTTGTAGTGTAGAATTTTTCAAGGTGAAATCTCCTTTCATCCATTGAATGACCAGAAGTGAGTCTCCAAAAATTTGAATCTGTATAACTCCTCATTCCTGCAAGTACCAGTTTGAGAGCCAGAAGTTCATAGAAATTGTTTGTTGTGGGGCCAATTACAGTTTTGAAGGAGATGGTATGGCTTGGGAAAGATATATAATTCCGTTTGACCCACCTCTACTAGGAGGACCTTGTGTGGTTCCATCAAAGTGCAGGGGATTTCTTTGTTTATGGGTTCTACTGTACCTTGTTTGTGAGGAAGAGAAATTGAAAATTGGGGGAAAGCATAGAGGATGTTGAGACTTTGAGTGGCATATTTAAGAGGAATTGTGTCCACACCCTCAAAAAGTTTGGCATTTCTGGCCAGCCCAATTCCCAAATCATAAGTGAGGGGGAGGGCTCTGTATGTCTTTGTGTTCTTATTTTGACACCATAGTCTCAAAGCTTCTTCAGCGCTGTCCCCTCCCCAAGTGGTATGAAGACATGCTAATCCTTCTCCCTTTTCAGATTTGTTTCGACTATGGAAAAGAAATGAGGAGATGATGGAAGTTGGATTCTATATTGGGTTCACAATGACGACATCTATCGGATCCTCTGAGGCTTCATTTTTGCAGAATGTTCCAAGTTACGGCCTTGTTGTTGAGAAGGAGCCACTAAAGATTTTAAATTTTGCAGGACATTTGAGCTCCCAAATTAGCTTCCACCACTAGATTGGTGGGCTTTCATTGCCTTTTGAAGCAAAATCTTTGCAACCAACCCTTGGTTTGTAACCCCAAGAAGGGTTAAGTGACAAAATAAGCTTGTTTTCCTCTTCACTCAGTTTGATAAAGCACTTTCCAAAGCTGCCTGTATAGGCTTTCCAACTATATGCATATTTTTCATTGAAACCCAATATCCTCTAGGTGAGCTATTGTTGTTGTCCACTAGTTGCAAACTATGTTATCACATTCAGTGAATTTCAACCTTGAAATTCAAAACTTGCGAAATCTCAAACTGAATCGCACACATTCTGCTTAGATTAAGATTTTAAATGAATAAATTGGCCCCATTTTTCAAATTCTGACCGAAAAAATCATCGAGATTTCAAAACAACTTAAGATAAGTTTGCATGGGTTTTGTCTCCTTTCGCGTGGTTTTCATCTCTTTTCACGTGCCACAAGAGTCTTGAATTGTCTCACCACACAATTGTAACCCTACTAGGCTAGCAATGGCTACAATTTTATTGGCCCTCTTTGAGTTGACTTTGAGTCTCCGCTTTATAGTGCATTTGCCTCACAACTCTCCTCTGCATGTTGACTCTACCAGATTAGTCAACAACGCGAGTGTGTTGAGAAATCTAGGGCATGAATAGTTAAAAGTTTTCTTTTCTTGATAATTGCTTGTGATGTACTTTTACTTCTTAGCTTATAGTGTTTTCTTCGTTATGTTATTATTGTGTTCTTTTCATTAAGACAATTACCAATATGCACAATAAAGGACAAGTGACACATTATGTGTCAGCCAGGGCCAAAACCTCTCACCTCTTGAGTGGAACACCCGATCAAAATTCTTCTTCTAGATCTTCAATTGATGAATACCAAGACCATGACAAAGACCCTTGACTCTAGTATCCTCCCAAGAACCTTGTCACTGACCTTGATGCTCTGCCTCTTCCCTTCCCCGACTTTCTTTTTGATCTCGAACTGCTCTCGACTTCTTCTAGAGAAACTCAGTGTCTATCCTTCATACTTCTTCTTCTCGGCTTACTCTAGAAAAATTCGGTCTCTATAATCTTACTGGCTTCATCTTAGAGAATCCTCGGTCTCTAGTCTTGATCTCTAGCTCGGTTACTCATAACAAGTACCCCAAAAGAATCCTTTCTTCGCTAACCCTAGAAGAAACTCTCCTTCGCTAACCGCAGAAGAAACTCTCCTTTGCTATGCCTAGAAGAATCTCTCCTTCGCTATGCCTAGAAGAATCCTTCTTATCCCTTCTTCGCACTTTTTCTTTGTAGCCTCTTCTTCGCACTTCTCTTCACCGAATGCTTGTTGAGTTTCTTGCTTTCAAGTGAGGCCGAGTGTGGCTATTTATACACCTCATCACATATTCCTTAGGCCGACATGATCACAAGTAGTTAGGCCGACTTCTTCTAGCAAGTTCTTCCATCGTTGTAGGTCGAGTTGAAGAGGATAAGTGACAAGGTCTTGGAGGATACTTTACATAGACAAGATTGACCTTTTACAAAGTGTATTGATTTGGGGTAGCATTGGATGTGCTCTAGCCATGAAAATTGGTGGAGAGGTTAGGGTACATGAGATCTCCAATACCCAGAAAGGGTTTGGGTAGATTCTAAACAGTTTGAGAGATATTAAAATAATTAATATTTTTAATGGAGTCCCTAAGTCTAAGCTTAGGGAAATTAAAATATTAATGTGAATTAATATAAAACTGTGTTAGAATGGTCCAAAAGACATGGATCAAGCCAGATCTAATCTTAGCCGTAGATTAGGGACTTAATCTCGGCCGTTGATTTGTCAATGAGAAAAGTATAAGAGGAGGCTTGAGGGTCACTTGGAGAATACACCAGAGTGATCAATCATTCTATTCTCTAGAGCGGGGTTTGCTAAGAGAGATAGAATCAGTGATCAGTTGCTGCGCGGGGCAGTGAGTACAAGGCAAAGAGGCAGGGACAGTGCCGAGAGACCAGCACAGAAGCAGAGAGAGGCAGACGCAGAGCCAAAGGGAGCCACGCAGAAGCAACAGAGATTTCGCAGAGCCAGAAGGGCTTGCGTCATCGACGCAAAGGCTGCAAGAGTGACGTAGAGAGCCAGAGAGGCTACGCAGAGCCTCAGTAGGCTGACGCAGAGGGTTTTAGGTTGATGCAGAGGGTTTCAGGCTGACGCAGAGGCCAACAGGACTGACGTTGAGCTTCAGATTGTGCTGGAGAGGGATTTAGTGGAGCAGGTTTTCCAAATACCTGTTTCCAAAGAGAGGTATTGCTGCCAGTTTTTTTTTTATCTTTGTTGGGTTAGCCAGTCTGGCACCCAGTGTACTCAGAAAATAACTGCTTAATAATAAAACCCTGAGATAGCTGCACCGATTTTCCCGCATTGGGTTTTTTCGGGGACATCAGTCCAAAACAATGGTGTCACTTGTGTGCTTGTTTCTATTTCCTTCAGTTGATGATCTGTAATGTGTTGAGCTTGCATTTGTATTTATTTCTAGTATTTACATGGTAAATAACTTGTTAATTAACAAAACAAGTAGTTAGGATTCAAGAATAAATCAGTAAAGTGCATGAAGGGTTTCTAACTTGTCAGACTTAGAAATTCCAACGAAGTGTAATATGACTTCATTACATGACAATGACTATCATTTTATGACTAGATGACAAATAATTCCTAAAGACTCACAACGGGAGTCTTGACTCAAAAATAAAATCTCTTGCTCATGAAACCCATGAAGCAAGTAATACAATAATTTTATTTTTCTTCTTTACATCTCATTACATACAATCATAATTGCATGTCATTATGAAGACTGAACCTAGTTACACTTATCAACACTCCCTCTTAACTAGGGAGGTATTCATAATGGTACTTGCTACATTGCAAGGCCTTGATTAACAACTCTATCTCTCCACAAGATCTTGTTGAGAAATCTACGACATTCAAGGTTAATAATTTCTCTGCTTGATAATTGCTTGTGATATGTTTTTACTTCTTAACTTATGATCCTTTTGTGATCTTATTAGTGTGTTCTCTTCATCAAGACAATTACCAACAGTATATAGGCTTCTCCAGCCAGGGCCAAAACCTCTCACCTCTTGAGAGGAAAACCCGATAAAAAAATTCTCCTTCTAGATCTTCAATTGATAAGTACCAAGACCATGACACAGACCCTTGACTATAGTATCGTCCCAAAAACCTTGTCACCCACCTTGATGCTCTACCTCTTCCTTCCTTTGCCTTTCTTCTTGATCTAGAACTGCTCCTTCTCGGCTCCTTGTAGAGAAACTTGGTCTCTATCCCTTACACTGCACCTTCACAACTTCCCTAGAGAATCTCGGTCTTTATGTCTTTTAGAGAGAAACTCGGTCTCTACTTTAATCACTTAGAAGAGTCTTTCTTTTGCTGCCCCAGAAGGGATTTCACACTGCCCAGAAGAAATTTTGCTGCCCAGACATCGCATTGCCTAGAAGAAACTTTGCCATACCCAGAAGATAGTCTCCCAGAAGAAACTTTGCACTTCTCTTTGCTGCTCCTTTTTCGCAATCCTTTTAGCCCTCTCTTCTTGTCTTTCTTCTGCCTTCTCTTTGTACTTTTCTAGTCAAGATTAGATCGAATGCTTGTCCAAATTGTGTGTGTCCAATTGAGGCCGAGTAGGGCTATTTATACCCTTCTTTACTTGACCGTTAGGCTGACTTGACAACTGGAGTTTAGGCCGAATTTATCTAGCAACTTCTTCATCGTTTATAGGCCGACATGAAGAGGTTAGGTGACAAGTTCTTGGAGGATACTTTACATAGACAATATTGACCTTTTTACAAAGTGTAACATGACTTCATTTACATGACCATGACTCTTTTATGACTAGATGAATAAACCTTAAAGACTCTCAATGGGAGTCTTGACTCAAAAACAAAATCCCTTGATCATGAAACGCATGAAGCAAGTCAATACGATAATTTCATTTTTCTTGTTTACATCTCATTACATAAAATCATAGTTACATGTCATTAGGAAGACTGAACCTAGTTACACTTTTCAACACTCCCTCTTAACTAGGGAGGTATTCATAATGGTACCTTTGACTTTCTCAATCTGAAGAATCTCTCATAAGAAGAATTCAGATTTGTAACTCATTTGTATAGCATCATACCAACCAACATTGTTAGATAGTAAGGCCTTGACTAACGACTCTATCTCTCACAAGATCAAAGCACAATGTTGGCGAGACCAATGATTTATAGACATACTCATCATTTTCTCTCTAGGAACATACCCCACTCGAGTTCACTTAGGATATGCTCCATAAGGACTATTCTTTGCTTGGAATCCCCAGTCTCAAAAGAATATCAGTCTTCCACGACTACTCTTTCATGGGATGCCCTATCTCATTCCCTAAGAGCATCGAATGCCAAATGATTACGCAATCCTCCATTCTGTCTTCCCAGGTGAAGAACATAGCAACATGTCTATCTCTCCTTTTCAAACTAGGAGGCTTATTCCATTAAAGGAATGTACTCATTCCTATCATAGAGGACAATACCTAAGCTTCCATCTTAGGAATTTCCAAGTTTCTTCCAAGTAAGAAACTTCTTCTCTGACTCCCTCTTAACCAGGGACCTATCGCAGCTCTTCATGTGGGGATCTTAAAATACTCCGCAGCATGAAGAGCTCCTTTCTTCGATGTCATGAATTTCTTCTATGATAAGGAGTCTTCATCCTTTGGGGACTTCTATATATATAGGGCACATATCATTCATCACCTTTGTTTATGAGTTAGTCATGTCCTCAACTCATTAGAAAGTGATCTATTAGATTTTCCACTTGGCTTTGCTTAATGTCATTATGTTTTCATGCCATTTTTTAGAAGGACATTACATCCTTTTATATGGTAGGGAGTCATTCACAGATCTTCCCTTAGATAAGCCCAACCAGATGTTAGTTCAAACATAATCAATCATTCCAAATCATAATTACCTTTGTGATGATCTTTTATCATGACATCTTCTTGTAAGTATCAGCATCCTACATGCAGATTGACACATCTCCCCCAAATATCCATTGTTAAGGGCTCTATCTTTTTCCGATTTCCATAAGAGTTTTTACATTCTTTCGGGAGATCTTCTAGTCAATCTTTCTTGGATGTAGAATGCCTTATAAGCCCAACCAGATGTTAGTTCAAACATAATCAATCATTCCAAATCAGAATTACCTTTGTGATGATCTTTTATCATGACATCGTCTTGTAAGTATCAGCATCCTACATGCAGATTGACACATCTCCCCCAAATATCCATTGTTAAGGGCTCTATCTTTTTCCGATTTCCATCAGAGTTTTTACATTCTTTCGGGAGATCTTCTAGTCAATCTTTCTTGGATGTAGAATGCCTTCTTCCTTCATTGCATATTATCACGATCTCATCCTATATTTTCTCACACACTTCATTCCCAGGTGCTTCCAATCATAATTCCTTTATTGTAATTAGCTTCCTCATGATTCATATGAGAACATATTATGTTGATTTCATCTAGTGTGACTTAAGCTTTGTTGCAATTCTTTGGAGGAGGAGATCCTTTCTTCTCTTGATCATATTTCCAGGATGGAAATAGTGATCCAAGTTAACTGCAACCATATGAAATGACCAGGGTTGCGGGGGAGCCCCCCCCCTTCATGCCCCCACTCCCAATTCGTGCTCCGGGCGGAAGCGACTCGGGAGTTAGTTAGGAGCTCACTCTCGACAAAAAAATCTCTCGCTGGTTTTTTAGGAGCGTTTAGTTTTTCTTGCAATTTTTTTTTGCAGTAATATTCCCAATGCAATTTTTTTCAAAGAAACAAATAAGCTTTGAGTGAGGCAGCCTAATGATCAAGCCTATGGCCCTAGTATTGATATGCGATTCATGGTAATGTTAAATTCTTAAAGTAACATCCTTTTACTTAAATTTTTAACATTACCATGAAATGACTTAAGATGTTTGAGAGTGGTTCCGACCTCATTGGATTTCATATGGAGAAAGTAGAATTTTAGATTTCATTCAAAATCCAACAGACTTATCAATTTTTCAGGATTTCAGGATTGGGGGGATTGCAATGTTTCTATTGGATTTTGTCATCTGTTTTAAGAATCGGCCGGCTTGAAACCGACTCGACCGAGTTGGTCCGAGTCATGCCCTCACCGGGTCGACTTGGCCTTCGAACTAGTTCGGTCCCCAAAAAGCAAGTTTAAAAAAAAATAATGTTTTTTCCTTTTTTCGGGCCACTGTCATCGAGCCGGCCGAGTAGGCTCGAACTTGGCCAAGCCGGCTGGTTATTACCGAGCCGACTGAGTTGTTTAACAACTCATCTGACTCGGTAATAAACGACCGGCTCGACCAAGTTCGAGCCTACTCGGCCGGCTCGATGACAGTGGCCCGAAAAAGGAAAAAACAACATTTTTTTTTAAACTTGCTTTTTGGGGACCCCAAACTCATTTCTAATTTGCCTATAGGTTATTTGGGGTCCATTCCCCTCTTCTAAACCCTATAAAACCTACCTAACCCCTCTAATTTCCTCACAACCATCTCATTGCATTTGAGTGAGAATTTAAGTGAGAGTTTGTGAGGAGTTGTGGAGTTTGTTTTTGGAACAACAGCGAGGAATCTTGGGCAAGCATTGTAGCCGGAGTGAGGAGCTTCTTGGGCAACCATTTGGAGCAGCATTGAGGAGTTGGTTTGTTGGAGCAACCTTGAGGAGGCAGTTTGTGCCTAGAGGTATTTTTTTTCACTTGTAAAAATCTGTTTTTGCTTATTAATTTTTATGTGCAATTCTAGAAATTGAAAAGAGTGTTTCTTGTGAAAAAAATGAACATTGAAGCAATGCTATTTTTTTTTGTTTTCATTTTCAGATTTTTTGCTTTCATTTCCAAGTCAAAAAATGGCACCTAGAGTGAAAGATGCTGCTTGGGCATATGTTGAAATGGTTGATAGTCAAATGCATTGCAAATTTTGCCATAGAAAAATTAAGGAAGGTCCTAGGAGCATTAATAGGCTGGAACAACACTTGGTGGGGATTAGAGGCCAAATTACTCCATGTGAATTAGATGAAATTGAGGAGATTAAGAAGGAATTGTTAGCCAACTTTGAGAAGTTTAAAGAAGAAAAGGCTAGGCAAAAAGAGTTAGAGGCTGAAATTGGGAGGAAGAGGAGTATACAAAAAATGCTGGCTACCAACCCCCATTTTGATTTTGAGGGTTCTTCTTCTATCCCTTGTACTGATGCATCCAACCCCTTCCGATATGTTCCTCCCTCTTTGGAGTCTATTCAAGAAAAGGGTAAGGGTAAAATGAAAAAGAAGGGTGATATGAATATCAAAAGTTATTTCATTGTCACACCCTCCTCTCCATCAGATGCACATGGTCTTCAAGTTAGTAGAATTTTGCAGCCCACTTTAGATGATCATTGGAAGAAAGAATTGAGGGAGATAGCTTGTGATTATGAGCCTTCAATGCTTCCCGTTCACCATATTATGAGCCTATGTTTGATGCCATACATGCTACTGGAAAAGGCTTCAAAGGCCCTACTATGCATGAGATAGGGGGGTATCGTTTGCGGAAGGAAATTGCCTCCATTAATGAGTATTTGAAAGATTTCAAGGACTCATGGGCAAGAACAGGATGTACCATCATGTCAGATGGATGGAATGATCAAAGGAACCGTACCATCATAAACTTTCTTATCTTCTGCCCACAGGGAACCATGTTTCTAAAATCAGTTGATGCATCTGATAAGGTAAAAGATGGACAATTGTTGTTTCAGCTATTGGATGAGGTTGTTGAGGAGGTGGGGGTGGCTGATCTTGTTCAAGTCATCACAGATAATGCCTCTAACTATGTTCTTGCTGGTAAACTGTTAGAGGAAAAACACAGAACCATCTTTTGGACCCCATGTGCTGCACATTGCATAGACCTCATGCTTGAGGATATTGGCAAATTAGATTGTGTCAAAAACACTGTAGATCATGCCAAAAGCATAACAAAATTTATCTACAATCATTCATGGATTTTGAGCCCGATGAGGAAACACACAAAGGGCAAGGATATTATTAGGCCTGCCATCACTAGATTTGCTACTCATTTTTTGACATTGCAATCTATGCTTTCACAACATAGAAACTTGCAAAAGATATTTTCCACTGAAGAATGGAATCAAAGCCAGTGGTCTCACAAACAGGGAGGCAAAGAATTGAAAAAGAAAGTTAATGAAGAAATATTTTGGAGAAAGGCAATAGAGATTGTGAAGCTCGCTAAGCCACTGGTTAAGGTTTTGCGGTTGGTGGATGGGGAAAGATTGGCTATGGGCTTCATTTATGAGGCTATGGATCAAGCAAAGGAGCAAATAAAGACAGTATACAAGGATAGAGTGGCAAAGTATGGGCCCATTTGGGCAATCATTGATGAAAGATGGAACAATCAACTCCATCGCCCTATACATGTAGTTGGGTATTTTTTGAACCCACGGTATCATTATAAAGCTAAGGTGACAGGAGCTTTGGAGGGGGAGGTTAGAGATGGATTGATTGACTACATTGATCGCATGATCCCATTGGAGTGTGATCCGCTGGAGATACACCGACAGGTCACAACCTTCAACAATGCCTCAGGTACCTTTGGGAAGAACCTAGCAAAGTTTGCAAGGGAAGCAGATGAGCCAGGTAAACAAAAATTTCAATTTTCAAATTCTTATTACATATTTTGTTAAATCGTTTATAATTTGAAAGTTGGATATAATTTGTAATTTTATTGAACTAACTCATTACACTCCTATGTTTTTTGGAACACAATGGTGGGAGGCTTTTGGTCGCCATTGTCTTGAATTGCAGAAGTTTGCAATTCGTATTTTGAGTCAAACTTGTAGTGCTACTGGGTGTGAGCGCAATTGGTTTGTTTTTGAGAGGATTCACACGAAGAAGAGAAACCGTTTGGATAAAAAACGGTTAAATGATCTAGTCTATGTCCAATACAACCTCCGGCTCAGACGCAACCAATTGCTGAACAAAAGCCCTGATTCAGATCCCATTGTGTTGGAAGACATTGATCCAACATCATATTGGGTAGTGGAGAGTCATCCAACAGAGTTTCATTCTGATGAGGATATTGATTATGATTATGAGACGATAGCATCACTCGAACATAATGTTCAGTTGAATGTAGATCTTGATCCACTTGTACTAGCCTCAGGGTCATCAAGTCCTCCAGTTGCAGGTGCTTCCTCAGCTCAGCCACAACATAAGTGCATATCTCGTCTATCTCAGCTTGCAGCTGATGCACAACCTGCTAGTGCTATCACTTCTATAGTTGCAGTTGGAGATGATGATGATGAGGAGCCATGCGGCCCCTTGTCTGACTCTGATCCAGAGGTTGAGCCAGATGATCTTGGCTCCTCTAGCAGTAGCCAGTAGTATTGGTCACAAATTACTTTTGTTGTAGAGTCCATTTCTAGCCTCCTTGGTTATGTGTTTTTGTTTTGATCTCTATATCATCATCATGTATGTATTGGACAGTGCACTGGGTTGCCATTTTGATATAATGGATATATTCAAGAGCCTACTTTGATCATATGTTGTCTTCTATCTATATTTCTTAATGCTGTGTGTGTTTGGAAACATGAATGAAAATCTTTAAAATTATGTTTTTTTATAAAAAAAATAAATATTTAATGTATTTTTTTATAACGATTGAGTAATTGAAATCGAGCCGGCCGAGTCAATATCGAGTCGGAGTCGGAGTCGGAGTCGACCCTCGGCCGAGTCGGAGTTTTAAAACATTGGTATTAGGGTATGGAACTCGTATTAGTACCTTGATGTTAGTGACATTAGTTGTCGAACTCCTCTATCATGACCCTTCTAAAAATGTATGTGTCACTCAAACAAAATCTTGACTTGACATGCTATGCTTTTTCTATCTTATGTTAATGCTTAGACGGTGATATTAATGACAGATCCCTATATAAATCCAGAGGTAATGACAAAGATACCTCTGGATATTAATGCTTAGAGGGTGATATTAATGACAAAGATCTTGATTTTCCAACAAGACTAAAAAATTAGACATTTCTCATGGCGGCGAGAGGCCCAAGCATTAGCAATAGATAATAAATTTACTTGTCTTTTCTATTTTCTAGTGGTTTTTATAACTATTGACTCTTTCATATTTATTATGATATTTTTTGTAAACAATATATGACAATTTAAATTTGAAGTTTGAAGTTGGCAATTATAACTCATTAGTAATGAATTATGAATATGATGCTTCATGAAAGTTGAAAGTTGTTTCATTTCATTTCATTTTATAACATTTCATTTCATGTTAGATATTATTTGTTGTAATGGTTACACTTAGCCTACAAGTACAACTTTGGTGATCAATGATGATAAATGTTATATATTGAATTTTGAAAGCTTGAAACTTTAAGATTGATGAATCATGAGATTCAATATGTTGTATGTTACTAACTTGTGGATGTGGTTGATGAAGATTATAACTTTTAGATGATTGTTGTTATATGGTTCAATCTATGTTTTCTTTTATTACCTTATATCTAATTCATCATTCTGCATGCTTTTGTTGACATATATGCATCAACATATATATATAGATATGCTCCTGGAATCGCTCCCAAACTGGGAGCTTCTGAAAATGTCACTCCCGGTCCCGGTCCCAAGTAACCTTGGACATGACCTTTTCATAATAATCTATGTGAGCATACATACCTCATTTTCCAGACTTCTTGTAGCAACTTCATTCGAAAGGACTTTGTCCTACAGACCGGCTTTCTTGGCATGTCATCATATCATCATCCTTTGAAATCCATTCCACGAGTTGGAATTTCTTGATGAAAATCTTTTGCTTCCTTTATACATCGGTGAATCCTTTGATGAGAAGAGAAACTCGAGGATGTTTCATATCATTATCTAGCAGATGTTTTCTTCTATGATGATCCCAGTCGATGATGACCTCTGCTTCTATAAATATTAATGAGGTTTCCTAAGAGCTTCCTATTCTTTGAAATCAGTAGGATTTGTATCAGACATATTTTCTACTCCTCATGTCATGAGCTCTTTAGTTCTAATGCTTCTATGCTATTTTCTAATGTGATGTATCCTATCTTATTTAAACTGCTCCAAGACCATAATTTACAAGTGGAAAGTACCTTCTTGAGAAGATCATCTCAGTTATAATAGAGAATTTTATTTCTTCATTCTTAGGCTACTTCGACTCAGGGTCTCTCAGTTCTTCAGTAATGCGTGATCCTTCTCTATTCCTCTTGTCCTTACCACGATTAGGACAATCTCTTCTATAGTGTCCGAGTTCATGACATTCATAGCATCTTATCTTATCCGTGTTCTTCTTTTTCTTTGGAGGACCAAATTTTCCCTTTCTTTTTGTCATTGTAGCATATGCTCGATTCTGCTCACTTGGTCCGACATCAATCTTTGCCTTCAGTCTAGTTTCTTCGATCTTACACAGTGGCCATAGATCTTGAAACATAGTAGTCTCTTTCTTCCCATATAAGCTTGAAGTGAAGTTACCCCATTCTTCCACTAATGCATTTAGTACCACTGTGGTCATCTCTCTATCATACATAACTTCTCCTACTTCTTGTAGTTGATCTCAAATTTTTGATATCCTCATGAAGTATAAGGCTACTCCATCTTCCTTCGATATCTTTAGTTTGTATAGTTCTTGCCTTAAGGAGATTAGTACTCTTGCGGTACTTACAGAAAATAACTCTACCAGTTTGTCATATATAGCTTTTGCAGTTTCCAATTTTGATACATATGGGATTAGAGAGTCTTTTATAGATTCTATAAGAATCCTTTGGGCTCTCACTTCTCCTTTCATGTATCTAGCATGAGCTTGAGTATCTTCTTTTGGAGGTTGGGTTATTGATCCTTTAATGTGATCCATGACCACATTTTCAATAAGATTTATGTCAGTCCTTTTCTTCCATGCAAGGAAATTGACAACCCCAACCAATTTATTGCTTTCCTTGCAAAAAGACATTTTGATATTACCAAATGGCAAATATAGTCATAGACTTACTTGTCAGATTGCTGCTTGCTTCCTCCTTTATCTTGATGTTTATAGAGGACCTTCTTCTTGAGTGATTGATGAGAGAGAGCTTGATTTACGATCCTTCGATGATGTGATGATATCTGAAATGCTTCTAGGGTTTTGGTCTCTCTTCCTGCTTTCTTCTTCGATCTAGGGGTTCTACAATGTAGTTCTTGATCTTGTTGATAACCTTTGACTTGCTTTGATGCCTTCTTTGAAAATCGATTTGTGTGTCAGCTTGCTTTCACTGCCCCTCCTTGTCTTTAGCACCTAAGCTCTGATACCATGTTGAGAAATTTAGGGCATTCAAGGTTAACAATTTCTCTCCTTGATAATTGCTTGTGATATGTTTTTACTTCTTAACTTATGATCCTTTTGTTTTCTTATTAGTGTGTTCTCTTCATCAAGACAATTAGCAACATAAATAAAGAAAAGTGACATAATATATGGGCTTCTCCAGCTAGGGCCAAAACCTCTCACCTCTTGACAGGAAAACCCGATAAAAAGTCTTTTTCTAGATCTTCAATTGATAAGTACCAAGACCATGATACAAACCCTTGACTATAGTATCCTACCAAAAACCTTGTCACTCACCTTGATGCTCTGCCTCTTCCTTCTTTTTCCTTTCTTCTTGATCTAGAACTGCTCCTTCTCGGCTCCTTCTAGAGAAACTCGATCTCTATCCCTTACACTGCACCTTCAAAACTTCCCTAGAGAATCTCGGTCTCTACTTTGATCACTTAGAAGAGTCTTTCTTTTGTTGCCCAGAAGGGATTTCATTGCCCTAACTTTGCGTTGCCCAGAGGAAATTTCGCTGCCCGGAAGAAACTTCGCTATACCCAGAAGATAGTCTCCGAGAAGAAACTTCGTACTTCTCTTTGCTGCTTCTTTTTCATAATCCTTTTAGCCCTCTCTTCCTGTCTTTCTTCTGCCTTCTCTTCGTACTTTTCTAGTCGAGATTAGGTCGAATGCTTGTCCAAATTGTGTATCTCCAAATGAGGCCGAGTAGGGCTATTTATACGCTTCTTTACTTGACCTTTAGGCCGACTTCTAGCAACTTCTTCATTGTTTTAGGTCGACTTGAAGAGGTTAGGTGACAATTTTTTGGAGGATACTTTACATAGACAATATTAACCTTTTTACAAAGTGTAACATGACATCATTTACATGACAATGACTCTTTTATGACTAGATGAATAAACCCTAAGGACTCTCAATGAGAGTCTTGACTCAAAAAAAAAATCCCTTGCTCATGAAACCCATGAAGCAAGTCAATATAATAATTTCATTTTTCTTCGTTACATCTCATTACATAAAATCATAATTACATGTCATTATGAAGATCGAACCTAGTTACACTTTTCAACAAATCTGAGCTCAATGCTGGCAAGACCAATGATTTATAGACACTCTCATCATTGTCTCTCTCGAAACATACCCTACTCTCATCATTGTCTCTCTCGAAACATACCCTACCTGGGTACTCAAGGTGTGTTCCATGAGGACTATTCTTATCTTGGACTCCCCAACCCTTAAAGAATATCGGTCTTCCATGACTCCTCTTCTATTGGATGACCTATCTCATCCTCAAAGAGTATCAGATGCCAAATGATTACCCAATCCTCTCATTTTGTCTTCCTAGGTGAAGACCAAAATGATGTGTCTATCTCTCCTTCTCAATTGGGGTAGACATATCTATTCCATTAAAGGAATTGACTCATTCTTACACAAGGAAAGTACCTAAGAGGGAAAAGTACCTAAGCTCCCTCTTGGCTTAGGAATTTACCAAGTTTCTTCCAAGTAAGAAACTTTCCAGATTCCCTCTCAAAGTAGGGACCCTTAGCAGCTCTTTAGGTGGAGATGATGGGACAACCAACTACTTGAAGAACTCCTTTCTTCGATGCCATGAATTTCTTCTTTGTTGTGGAGTCTTCATCTTTTGGGAACTTCTTCATAGGGCATAGACCATCCATTACTTTCAGCCGTCAGTCATGTCATCATACCTTTCATTGGAAAGTGATCATAAGTCTTCATCTGGCACTGCTTCATGTTATGCTACTTTCATTAGGCTTTCTTTTGTGGAAGGTTCTTGCATCCTTCTACAAGGTTCTTCATGGGAGACATTCATATTTCTTTCCTTCGATAACCCTGCATAAGCCCATCCAGATACTAGTTTATAAATAATGTATACTTAAATCATAATTACCTTTTGATGGTCTTTCATCATGACATCTTCTTGTAGGCATCAACATCCTACATACATGTTGACACATCTCCTTAAAAATATGTATTGTCAAGGGTCTCCATCTTTTTCCAAACTCCCATGAGAGTCTTCATATCTTTTGCTGGGAGATTTCATAGTCAAATCTTCTTGGTCCTTCAGATGTTGACTTCCTTTACCATAGATGCATAGCTTCATGATCTCTTCCTTCCTTTCTTCACATATTTCATTCCCAGGAGCGTCAGAGTTCCTCAGTTGTAATCAAAACACCTCATACTTGTTGATTCTTGGGTAGCATCGGGTGTGCTCTAGCTCCGAATTTTTGTGGAGGGGCTAGAACACATGACATCTCCAAGACCCAGAAATAGTTTGGTGAAATTCCACCCGGATTGTATTTTATTAAAATAATTAATATTTTTAATGGGGTTCCTAACTCTAAACTTAGGAAAATTAAAATATTAATGGGTATTAATGAAAATATGGGTGAAAAGCTTTTAAATGATGAGGATCAAGTCTAATTTAATCTTAGCCGTTGATTAGAGATTAGATCACGACCGTTGATTTCTCAACAGGAAAAGTATAAAGGAAGGCTTGGGGTCAGTTGGAGAACACACATAGAGGGAGCAACACTTGAGCTAAATCGAAATTCTAGGGCATGGTTTGCTGAGAATTTCGGAGTGAGCTTCTAGTGCAAAGAGGGGTAGTTCGACAGAGGGACTTTAGTCCAAGGCGGAGAATACATAGTAGAGAGGCTGAACAACACCAGGGAGAGACAACACAGCTTCAAAAGGGGTGACGCAAAGGCTAGAGGAGTTGACGCAGTCACTTAGAGGCAACGCTTGGGTTTCTATGAGGCAGATCGGGCATCAGTTCAACAGACTGATTTCTGAGCCAAGAAGGCTCACTGGGAGGGTGACGTAGCTCCTAGAGGAGGTGACGCAGTTCCAGCGCAGAGCTGGGAGCAGCCATCGCTGCACAGTACTGGGGACAACACAGTCACCTGTGGGGTTTGTTCATCCAATTGTTGTATTCGCCAAAATATTCTCCAGATATAGGTACTTCTACCGAGTTTATTCTCTGTCGGGTGAGCTGAATTTGGCACCCTAGTTGTATTAAAAAATCTGCTTAATAATAAAACCCTCATATTTGCTGCACCAGTTTTCCCACACTGGGTTTTTCCGGGGGACGTTTAGTCCAAAAATAAGTGTGTCCTTTGTGTGGTTGTCTCATTTATTTTCCAGTATTTGATCTGTATATTGGTGTAGACTGCAGTGTATTTGCATTAATATTTTCTGAATATTTCTGAAAATAACTTGTTAAGATGAAGAACACAAGTAGGTAATACAAATCAGTTTACTGCAGTAGGATTTCTGGTTTGTTAGATTCAAAAATTTTCACATCAAGTCATAGCGATTACAGATCAAGGAGCACTGAAGCCATTGACAAAAGCATAGAGGTAAAGCTGTGTGTGAAGACAGCTATCCTGAGAGACAACGCAATTTCTGGCCGAGAGGGTAGAGGAGGGGTGACATAGTCACCAAGGGAGACTCACGCAGAGCCTACTTCAGTGTGATTGGGTGACACTGTTGCTGTAGAGGGCAACGCAGTGGTTACTGGGCCAGCGCAGAGACTGTTGAGTCTCGTTTTTCCTGTTGCTGTGGCTAGAGGTGCGACGCAGATTTCATTTGGAGTTGCTGGTGGGGTGCTGATTCTGTTGGTGCAGAAAAATACCTTGTGGGGCATAAGCAAAGTAGAGGGAATTAGTTCCTCAAAAGATTTCTTGCTAAGAAACCTAGATCCAGTGTTGAGCAACAACAAAGAGAGATCAGAGAGGGGTGATTTGATAGTGGTTGGCAGAAGGATTTCCGTGAAGGAAATCGAAATTCAGAGGGAGCTTGTTCCTTAGAGGATTTCTAGCTCCAAAGAAGTCCAAATTCGAGTTTTGCTGGGGTAGCAACGAAAGAGGGAGAAGAGAACTAGTTCGACATTCATTTGAGTAGAGATGGCTGTTAACGAACTAAGGGATCAAGACAGTTTGGATGGAGCATCCAACTTTGTCATTTGGAAGGTCAGGGTCCTGACAGTTTTGGATAAAAATCACATCAAGGATTATGCCTTGAGGATGGTCGCTGTTCTAGTTGATGCTGATCCTCTCAAGAAGTACGAGGAGGCTCAGGCAAAAGCAAAGTGCATGATCTTGGACGGGGTCAAGGATCATGTGATCCCACATATTGCTGAGAAAGACACAGCAAGGGAAACGTGGGAGGCTTTGACCACATTGTACGAGGGAACTTCCGTTCAGCGGAAGATGTTGCTTGAGAGTCAGTTGAGACGGCTTCAGAGGCAAAAGGGAGAAGAAATCAATCCCTTGCTTCTCAGGTTGCAAAGGATCCGTGACCAACTAACTTCCGTAGGGGCTACACCAGATCCTGAATTTATGGTCAAGACTGCCCTGAATGCAATCACTGAATACTGGGAAACCTTTGTCCAAAGCATCTTGGGTAGGGCTTCTCTTCCCAGTTGGGAGGAGATGTGGGCAGCGCTTCGATAAGAAGAGATCAGATGGTTGACCAAGGCTGGAAGCAACAACAAAGGGGTCAGAATCAAGGAGGAAGAGGAGGATGCGACTCTCGCATCAGCAGGACAACAAGGGCTGCAGAAATGAAAGAAGAAGGACATATCCAAAATAAAATGCTTCATATGTGGAGAAATGGGTCATTTTGCCTACGTAGTGCCCTCGGAAGAAGGGCAAAAAAGAGAAGTCTGACTCAAAGGTTGCTCCAACGAAAGATGGCAGAGAGGACGATGGTGATTGCGCCATGAGAGCTCATGCACCTCTAGAGAAGAGGTGGGGCGATATTGAGCTATAGTCGGGAGGACTACACGAGGGCAGGATCCTTGAGGTGCCCAAACTCTTGGATCGCATACGGCTACGGGAGCCCTTAATGGCAGTAGCAGAATGACGGGAGTCAGTTGGTGCGAGGGATGATGGAGAAACAGTGGCAGAGCTAGAGTGCCAAAGTCTAAAGCAACTCACTCAGAGTGTTGCAATAGTGCGGAAGGCACAAAGCAGATACAATAACAACGTAGTAGCATCAGAGGGTCAGCACAGATTAGCAGCAGAGGTAGCTTTAGCGTCAAGGGGCATCCAGACTGACCAACATGTTAGCTTTTGGGTGGCTTTTCAGTTGCTTACTTCTCAGCAATTGAGTTGTAGTGCAACAATTAGCAATGGTAGTGTTATGGGATGCAACATATTGAGAGGGAGCTGCAGTACAGATGCAGCAGTGATAGTGGAAGTGTCATGGGCAGCGAGTAGTACAGATTGCAGCAGCGCAGTGGATGAAGGGCAGCAGGTCGAGCATCAGCAACGTAGAGGACCAATGCCGTGGATCAATGTAATACTTTTGCTAGGAAGTATTACTAGAGCACATTCCTCACTAAGAGGGAGTGTTGATTTTCCGGTAGCATCAGATGTTCTCTAGCTCTAAATTTTTGTGGAGGGGCTAGAACACATGACATCTCCAAGACCCATAAATCGTTTGGTGAAATTCCAACCGGATTGTATTTTATTAAAATAATTAATATTTTTAATGGGGTTCCTAACCTTAAACTTAGGAAAATTAAAATATTAATGGGTATTAATGAAAATATGGGTGAAAAGTTTCTAAGTGACGAGGATCAAGTCTAATTTAATCTTAGCCGTTGATTAGAGATTAGATCACGATCGTTGATTTCTTAATAGGAAAAGTATAAAGGAAGGCTTGGGGTCAGTTGGAGAACACACACAGAGAGAGCAACACTTGAGCTAAATCGAAATTCTAGGGCATGGTTTGCTGAGAATTTCGGAGTGAGCTTCTAGTGTAGAGGGGTAGTTCGACAAAGGGACTTCAGTCCAAGGTCGAGAATACATAGCAGAGAGGCAGAGCAGCACCAAGGAGAGACAACGCAGCTTCAAAAGGGGTGACGCAGAGGCTAGAGGAGCTGACATAGTCATTTAGAGGCAATGCTTGGGTTTCTATGAGGCAGATCGGGCATTAGTTCAACAGATCGATTTCTGAGCCAGGAAGGTTCACTGGGAGGTTGACGCAGCTCCTAGAGGAGGTGACTCAGTTCCAGCGCAGAGCTGGGAGCAGCCATCGCTGCACAGTACTGGGGACAATGCAGTCATCTATGGGGTTTGTTCATCCAGTTGCTGGATTCGCCAAAATATCTATCTCCGGATAGAGGTACTTCTACCGGGTTTATTCTCTATTGGGTGAGCTGGATTTGGCACTCTAGTTGTATTAAAAAATCTGCTTAATAATAAAACCCTCATATCTGCTACACCGATTTTCCCACACTAGGTTTTTCCAGGGACGTTTAGTCCAAAAATAAGTGTGTCCTTTGTGTGGTTGTCTCATTTATTTTCCAGTACTTGATATGTATATTGGTGTAGGCTGTAATGTATTTGCATTAATATTTTTTGAATATTTTTGAAAATAACTTGTTAAGATGAAGAACACAAGTAGGTAATGCAAATCAGTTTATTGCAGTAGGATTTCTGGTTTGTTAGATTTAGAAATTTTCACAATACTTCCATATGAGGACATATTATGTTGATTTCATCTAATAAGTATGTGACTCATGCATTCTAGCATTCTTTTGAGGGAGGAGATTCTTTCTTCTTTTGATCATGTTTCCCAAGACGAAAATAGTGATCTGCAACCATATGACATGACTTTCATAATATCCTATGTAACCATACATACCTCATCTTTCCTTTGGGTCATCCAGACTTCCTGCAGCAACTTCCTATGAACGAAAGAGCTTTATCCTTTAGAACTGCTTCACTGTTATGTCATCATACCATCATCCCTTGAATCCCATGAGTTGGAATTCTTGATGAAACACTTGCTTTATTTGTAGATCGGTGAATTCTTTGATAAGGATTCCATTAGAGAAACTTGAGGATCTTTCATATCCTCACCCGACAGATGTTTCCTTATTGACTATTGTATGATGATCCTAGTCGATGATGACCTCTACTTCTTTCTATAAGTATCATTTGAGATTTCAATGAGGTTTTGAAGAACTCTTATTTTTTGTAATCAATAGAATTTATTCCAAAGTTCAAACATTCTTTTTGCTTCTTATGTTAAGAGCTCTTACTTCTAATGCTTCTATCATGATGTTATTTTTATAATCTAATGCATCCTATCTTATTTACAATGCTTCTTATCTACAACAGAAGAGCACCTTTTTAGTGAAGGAGATTCTCTTAGTCATAGTAGAGATCTTTCACTTCCTCCTTCTTAGGCTTCTTTGTCTCAGGCTCTTCTAGTTCTTCGGTAATATGGGTTTCATCCTTATTCCTCTTGTTATTGTTCCTTTTAGGATAATCTCTTATATAGTGCCCATATTCTTGACATCTATAGCACTGAACCTTAGCCATGTTCTTCCTTTTCTTTTGAGGGCCAAATTTACCAAACTTCCCTTTTCTTTTTGTCACTAATTGATCCCTTTCATCTGATCTTTTGTCACTTTCTTTCTTCAACCTGTCTTCTTCTGCCTTGCATAGAGACCATAATTTGATGAATGGGATAGCTTTCTCTTCCTTAGTAGATATGAGGTTACCTTGTTCATCATTCAATGCATTTAGAATAACAAAGATCATTTCTTTATCATATACCATCTCTCCTAGATCTTGCAATTGAGTTTTTATTTGAGATGTTTTTGAAAGGCATGAAGATATCCTTCATCCTTTGACACCTTCAATTTATATAGATCAGATCTAAGTGATATGATCTTTCTATCGTGCTTTCAGGGAAAATTTCTACTAGCTCATCATATATCTCTTTAGATGTCTCCAGCTCGGCTACATAGGAAATGAGAGGATCTTTGATAGATCCCTTAAGAATCTTTTGAGCCTTTAGATCCCTTTCCATGTATTCAGAGAATGCTTGTTCTTTGGAAGGCTTGGAGACCTCTCCATGGACATGATCAATGACTTCATTTACTTTGAGGACTATGTCTATCCTTCTTTTCCATTCAAGGAAGTTTGATATCCCAACCAACTTATGGTTCTCCTTGAAACATGAAGTCATTTTTACTAGATTAAATTATAAGAGAAAGGTACTTACTTGTGAAGATAGAATCTTCAACTTGATAGTGATGACGAACTTGATGCTTCAGATGATCCTTTTAAGAAGGTTCATACTTCGATGAGGGAAGACAGCCTTTTTAGGATGATCTTCTTCCAAATGAGATCCTTGCTTCAATAAAGAGAAGATTGCTTTTCGATCTAACCTTCCTTAGTTTTGAAGAGCTTCCACTCCTTTGGTGATGTATGAGTGATGATCACATAAGTGGTTTTAGGGTTTCGATCTTTCTTTTTGCTTCCTTCTTGAAGATAATTTCAAGACTCTTGATAGAGTATATTTCTTCGATCTGGGGTTTTGGTATAATGATGATCTCAGAAGTGCCTCTAGGGTTTCGATCTTTCTTCTTGCTTCCTTCTTGAAGGTAATTTCAAGACTCTTGCTAGAGTATATTTCTTCAATCTAGGGTGTTGGTATAATGAAGATCTTGATTTCTTGCTTGGTGTTCTTTGACTTGCTTTGATCCTTCTTTGAAACTTGATTCTCGTCTGTCTACTTGCTTGAATGCCCCTTCTTGACTTCAACACCTTAGCTCTGATACCATGTTGAGAAATGTAGGGCATGAATAGTTAAAAGATTTCTCTGCTTGATAATTGCTTGTGATATACTTTTACTTCTCAGCTTATAATGTTTTCTTCGTTATGTTATTATTGTGTTCTTTTCATCAAGACAATTACCAATATGCACAATAAAAGACAAGTGACACAGTATGTAGGCTTGTCAGCCAGGGCCAAAACCTCTCACCTCTTTAGAGGAAAACCCAATCAAAATTCTTCTTCTAGATTTTCAATTGATGAGTACCAAGACCATGACAAAGACCCTTGACTCTAGTATCCTCCCAAGAACCTTGTCACCAACCTTGATGCTCTGCCTCTTCCCTTTCTCGACTTTCTTCTTGATCTCGAACTGCTCTCCTCAGCTTCTTCTAGATAAACTCGGTCTCTATCCTTCACCCTGCTTCTTCTCGGCTTACACTAGAGAAACTTGGTCTCTATGATCTTACTGGCTTCTTCTTAGAGAATCTCGGTCTCTAGTCTTGATCTCTAGCTCGGTTACTTAGAACAAGTATACCAAAAGAATCCTTTCTTCGCTGACCCCAGAAGAAACTCCCCTTCGCTAATCCCAGAAGAAACTCTCCTTCACTATGCCCAGAAGAATCTCTCGTTCGCTATGCCTAGAAGAATCCTTCTTATCCCTTCTTTGCACTTCTCCTTTGTAGCCTCTTCTTCTCACTTCTCTTCACCGAATGCTTGTCGAGTTTCTTACTTTCAAGTGAGGTCGAGTGTGGCTATTTATACACCTCATCACATGTCCCTTAGGTCGACATGATCACAAGTAGTTAGGCCGACTTCTTCTAGCAAGTTCTTCCATTGTTATAGGTCGACTTGAAGAGGATAAGTGATAAGGTCTTCGAGGATACTTTAGATAAACAAGATTGACCTTTTACAAAATGTAACATGACTTCATTACATGACAATGATTCTATCATTTTATGACTAGATGACAAATAATTCCTAAAGACTCAAAATGGGAGTTTGGACTCAAAAATAAAATCTCTTGCTCATGAAACCCATGAAGCAAGTAATGCAATGATTTTATTTTTCTTCTTTACATCTCATTACATAAATTCATAATTACATGTCATTATGAAGACCGAACCTAGTTACACTTTTCAATTGAGTGCACTTATGCAAATTATGACTCTAGGACTTTGTTATAGGCTACAACCTACATATATTTTTAAATTTTGTCGTATGTTGAATTTAATGCCAAATTTTATTAAAAAAATTTCATTGTTGAATTTTTGTTGAACATCAAGGCGGTCAAACTCGAATTTGAATTCGAACTGGGTGACTTAGGTTGCAAAGGGTCTTCTTGCTATATGCATTAGAGTCTGGTAGTCTCTAGAGTCTAAACCTAAGATCTTATATAAGGGGCACGGGCGGTTTGTGAGTCTTTGCTTCCAATCCATGGGTTCAATCCTACTTGAACTTTGTTTGGCATCATCAAAAGTTCCTTCAAGCATGCTACACCACCATGGAAATTATCCGAAGTTTGCTCAACAAATCAGCCTCCAAAACAACCCTTAAAGTCGGCCTACAAACAAGTGTGAAAATTTCTGAATCTAACACATCAAAAACCCTTGCTGCAATATCTGGTTTACCATCTCCTACTTGTTCTTTATATTAACAAGTTATTTAATAACATAAACATCGAAGTAAACACAATTGCAACCTTCACAAATAGATAGATCAACAACTAAAATAAACCGAAACAACACAATGGACACTGTTATTTTTGGACAATCATCCCCGGAAAAACTGGTGTAGCATATATGAGCGTTTTATTATTAAGCAAATTTCTGAATACAACTAGGGTGCCAGAAATGGCTCACCCTTCAGAGAATATCCTCGACAGTAGTACCTCTATCCGGAGATAAATATTCCGGCAACTCAACAACTGGATGAACAATCCCATAGTGACTCCGTTATTCCTTCTGCTGGACAGCGAAAGCTGCTCCAAGCACTCCTCTAGAACTACCTTCCTTGGCTCTACGTCAGTTGATCAACTCCTAGTTTGCCCCACAGATACTCCCAGCGTTGCCTCTGAAGCCCTCTTCGACTTCTGCGTCAGCCTCTACGGCTTTTGTGTTAGCCTCTACGGCCCTCTACGTCCTCTGTGCTGGCCTCCTTAGCTCCTGCATCAACCCTCTTAGGCTCTGCGTTGCCTCTTCAGGCACTTTGCTGCCTCTCTGATATGTATTCTTCACCCTTGGATCGAAATCCCTTGCTAAACTGCCCTTCCCTGCAACTGATCTCTAACTCGATTTCCTCAGCAAACCTAGCCCCAGAAAATCAAATTCTTGATCTCTCTTGGTGTGTCTCCAGCTGACCTCAAGCCTCCTCTTATACTTTTCCTGTTGACGATTCAATGATTGAGATTAAGTCCCTAATCAATGACTAAGATTAGACCTGGCTTGATCCTTGTCTCTTAGAACTTTCTCACCCATTCTATATTAATACACATTAATATTTTAATTTTCCTAAGTTTAGACTTAGGAACCCCATTAAAAATATTAATTATTTTAGTATCTCTTCATTCGGGTGGAATTTCTCCAAATGATTTCTGGGTCTTCGAGATCTCATGTGCCTTAGCCTTTCCACCAATTTTCATGGCTAGAGCACATCCGATGCTACCAAAAATCAACACTCCCTCTTAGTGAGGGATGTGCTCTAGCAATGCTTCAACATGGAAGCATTACACTGATCTTCCGCATCGGTACCTGTGCTGATGCTTGGCCTGCTACCCCACACCATTGCACTACTGCCCATGACACTGCAACTGCCACTGCTACATCTATACTGTAGCTCCCTCTCAACACGCTGCATCATTCTGCCCATAGCATTGCCATTGCTAACTAATGCACTGCAACTCAGTTACCGAGAAGTAAGTATCTGACTTCACCCAAACACTGACATCCTGGTCAGTCTGGAAGCCTCGTGATGCTGAAGCTACCTCTACTATAATCCTGTGCTCCCTCTGCTGCCATTGTGCTGCTGCAAACACCTCTGTGCCTCTCGCACTGCTGCAACCTCCACTGCGCTACCTCAGATTTCTGCACTCTAACACTGCTTTGTTGCTCCATCACACCTTGCTCCACCCTACACCTGTCATCATGCTACTGTCGTTAAGGGCTCCCATAGTCGGATGTGATCCAAGAGTTTGGGCACCTCAAGGATCTGGCCCCTTGCATGTAGTCCTCTTGACTACAACTCGATGTCTCCCCACCTCTTCTTTAGAGGTGCATGAGCACTCATGGCCTAATCGTCATCAGTCGCGGCATCCTTCTCTGGCTTTGCTGGAGTTGCCTTAGACTCAGAAGCTTCTCCCTTGCCTTTCTTCCTGGGTCACTGAGATGCATAATGTCCGAGCTCCCCACAGTTGAAGCACTTGACCTTGGAGATATCTTTCTTCTTCCTCTTCTGAACTCCCTGCTGTCCCGCAGATGTTGGAGCTGCATCCTCTTCCTCCTCTTTCTTGACTAGAACTCCCTTACCACTACTACCCGCCTTGGTTAACCTCCTGATCTCTTCCTGTCGAAGAGCTGCCCACATTTCCTCCCAACTGGGGAGAGGCGCTTTGCCCAAAATGCTTTGGACAAACGTCTCCCAGTCCTCGGAGACATGCATTCAGAGCAGTCCTGACCATAAACTCTGGATCCGGTGTAGACCCCACGGAAGTAAGTTGGTCATGAATTCCTTGCAACCTAAGAAGGAAGTGATCTATCTCCTCTCCTTTCTACATATGATATGACCTTAGCTGATTTTCCAATAACATCTTCCGCTGCAGGGAAGAGCCCTGGTATAAGGTGGTCAAGGTCTCCCACATCTCCCTTGCTGTTGACTTCTCAACAATATGTGGTATTACATGATCCTTGACCCCGTCTAGGATCATGCATTTCGCTTTTGCCATGGCCTCCTCTTACTTCTCAGGGTCAACTGGGACAGTGACAGTTTTCAAGGCATAGTCCTTGATGCAATGTTTATCTAAGATTTCCAGGATCTTGGCCTTCCAAATGACAAAATTAGAAGCCCTATCCAATCTGTCTTGATCCCTCAATCCATTCACTGCCATCTCTGCGCCTCCTCTAGACTCCCTCTGAGCCTCGACTTCCCTCCTGGAAATCCTTTGGCCAACTGTCGAATCACTCCTCTCCAATCCTCCTTTGCCGCTGCAACTCGGATCTAGATTTCTTGGCTAGAAATCTGTCGAGGCAGTGCTTCCCTCTACCTTGGTTCAGTCTCCTTAGACACTGTTCTGCACTCACAGAAACAATGTCCCACTAGCTCCTCAGATCAAAATCTGAACAACTCTCTTAGACTCGACAATTGAAGAATCTGAGCCCTTCTGGCTTTGTGCAATCACAGTGAGAGCTGGATTAGCTCCTCCTGGCCACAGCGTCAATCCTTCCTCGCTGAGAAAGATGACTTGGCACTACGTAAGCCTGATCTACCCTCCCTCTGCCTCTGCGCTGGTCTGGACAGCTGACGCAACTACTGCGTCTTCCCCCCTTGTCAGAATGCTGACATAGGCTCTTCTCTGCACTGTGTCACCCTTCCTTTTGTGTCTCTGGCTCTGGAACAACGTTGTCTCTTGGGACAGCTGCTTCTCTACTGCAAACTCTCAGATTTCCCAGTTGGTGCTTTCAGTCTCCTATGATCTGCAATCGCTTTGATACCATGTGAAAATTTCTGAATTTAACACATCAGAAACCCCTATTGCAATATTTGGTTTACTATCTCCTACTTGTTCTTTACATTAACAAGTTATTTAATAACATAAACATCGAAGTAAACACAATTGCAACCTTCGCAAATATACAGATCAACAATTGAAATAAATTGAGACAACACAGGGGACACCGTTATTTTTGGACAATCGTCCCCGGAAAAACCCAATGCGGGAAAATCGGTGCAGCATATATGAGGGTTTTATTATTAAGCAGATTTCTGAATACAACTAGGGTCCCAGAAATGGCTCACCCTTCAGAGAATATGGTCGGTAGTAGTACCTCTATTCGGAGACAGATATTCTGGCAAATTAGCCATCGGATGAACAATCCCATAGTGACTCTGGCTGTTCCTTGTGCTCGACAGTGAAAGCTGCTCCAAGCAATCCTCTAGAACTGCATCACCCTTGCTTGGCTCTGCTTCCGTTGGTCAGCAGCGAGTTTGCCCCACGGATACTCCTAGCGCTACCTCTGAAGCCCTCTTCGACTTCTGCATTAGCCTCTACGGTCCTCTGCATCCTCTGCGCTGGCCTCCTTAGCCTCTGCGTCAACCCTCCTAGGCTCTGCGCTGCCTCTTTCGGCACGTTGCTGCCTCTCTGATATGTATTCATCAGCCTTGGATCGAAATCCCTTACTAAACTGCCCCTCACTGCAACTGATCTCTAGCAAGATTTCCTTGGCAAACCCAGCCCCACAAAATCGAATTCTTGATCTCTCTTGGTGTGTCTCCAACTAACCCTCAAGCTTCCTCTTATACTTTTCCTGTTGACGATTCAATGGCCAAGATTAAGTCCCTAATCAACGGCTAAGATTAGATCTAGCTTGATCCTCGTTTCTTAGAACTTTCTCACCCATTTCATATTAATACACATTAATATTTTAATTTTCCTAAGTTTAGACTTAGGAACCCCATTAAAAATATTAATTATTTTAATATCTCATCATTCGGGTGGAATTTCTCCAAATGACTTCTGGGTTTTGGAGATCTCATGTGCCATAGCCTCTCCACCAATTTTCATGGCTAGAGCACATCCGATGCTACCAAAAATCAACAACAAGGTGACTAGTCAGCCTTCTAGTCGGCCTAAATGGAGGGACAATCCTCTATTTATAGAGGTTGTCCACTCCAAATACAACACAACAATTTAGCTCAGAAATCCGCAAGAGAAAGAGGACAAGAAGAATGAAGGAAACTGAGGTAAAGGGTCTACTAGGGCAGAGAAGTAAAAGAGGAAGAACAACGAAGAGAGGTTTTGGCTCTGGCAGAGAGCCAATATCTTGTGTTCTTGTTTTTATGTTTTGGCAGCAGTTTGATGAAGTACACACATATGCACTAATAATAAGAAGAAGAAGAATAAGCTAATAAGGAAAAGTAAAAATACTCTACAAATTGTTATCAAGTAATGAAGAATCACACTACACTACTTTTCCCTAGATTCTTCAACATGGTATCAGAGCGAACGTAACACATCAAGGAAAGGGCAACTCAAGAACACTCATCAAGGAGAAGCACCTACAAAGTTGAAGCATCAAGCCTAGAAGTCTCAATCACTTCAAGGACAAGAAGGGTCTACAATCCATCATTCATCAAGGAGGTCTACATAGCAAGAAGAAGAGCCTTACATAAAGGCACCTACAAAGAAGAGCAGATTGAAGCAGGACCTACATCAAGCTCCAAGTCATCAAGCAAATTTCGTCATCAAGCAAGTCCACTTGAAGAAGGAAACTTGAAGTACATCAAGATCCTAGGAAGGCAAGCCATCAAGTCTTCAAGGAGGAAGCAAATCCATTACATCTCAAAATCTATCAAGTAAGTACATGTCCCCTTCTAAATATACATCAATGTCTTTTTGCAAGGAAAGCAATAAATTGGTAGTTTCCAATAACTTTCTTGCATGAAAGAAGAGGACTGATCTACTTCTCAAGGAGAATGAACTCCTTGAACATGTCAAAGGGAATATCACTGTGCTTGCTAAGGAACAAACCCAAGCCTTAGCCAAGTAAAATAAGGATGAGACAAGAGCTCAAAGGATTCTAATAGAATCAATCAAAGACTCTCTCATTCCTTATGTCTCCAAGTTTGAGACATCAAAAGAAATTTATGATAAGCTAGTAGAGCTATTCTCGATATCCACAATCGGAGAAGTAATATCTTTGAGGAATGAATTATACAAGATGAAGATAACGAAGGAAGGAATAGCTCCCTACTTCATGAAAATCTGTAAAATGAGTGATCAACTTCAAGAGCTTGGGGAAGTCATGTCTGATAGAGAGATGACAATTGTAGTACTCAATGCTCTACCTAAGGAGTGGGGAAACTTCACATCAAGCAGATATGCCAAGAAGGAAGCAACCACTCTCAGTGAAATGTGGTCTCTATGCATAACAGAGGAAACCAGACTTAAGGCAAAGGAAGATGTGGGATCAAAGGAGCAAGCATTTGCTACCATGGCCAAAAGAAAGGGTAAATTTGGCAAATTTGGTCCACGAAGAACAAACAACAAAGACATGTCCAAAATCCAATGTTTTGGATGCCAAGAATATGGACACTACAAAAGGAATCGTCTTAAGTTTAAGAAGGACAACAACAACAAAAGAAAGAGGGAAGAAGCTCACATAACTCAAGATGTGAAAGGAGGAAAGAAGCAAAAGAAGGAAGATCCTCCGGATCTCTACTATGACTAGGTCAAACTCTTTACTTCTAGACTTCTTTCAAAGTTTTGAGTAGTATAGGAGCATGTAGGAATAAAATAATATTGCATAGCTAGAAACATCCTCTAGAATCTAGAAGCATGATATACATTGAGTTCTAGATGCTCATGAAGATGTAGCATTTCATGAGAATAAAATGCATGGGTAGAAATGACTTCTAGAATGTAGGAGCATGGCATATATATAATATAACTCAATATATTCATGTACAAGAAGCATACCTAGTATAAGACCTCATCCACGATGAAAGAAAAATTGATCATGATTAAGAATCTTCGAAGACCTCCATCATCAAAAGAAATGAAACATTTACAAGGATCTTTAAGATCCCATGATGGGATCTTCAAAAGAAGGTTCATGGACGAAAGCAGATGTTTCATTGGAAATCCCATTCATGGGATTCAAGGAAAGGATGATATGCTGACAAGCTAAGATGAAGCAAGAAGGGCCACACCAAGGACAACCAAATGAAGCATAGATGATCAAAGGAGAATCAAGATGAGGTATGTATGCATTAAAGTTTAGTCATTTTATCATTTTTATATTATTGAGTCATGGGATAGTTCTATAACATGATCAAGCATGAAAGAATCTCTTTCACCAAGAACATGCTCAAAGGCATGTACCACAATGCAATGAAGGTCAACAAAAGGATATGCTCACATAAGGAATATAAGATTGCTAACTAAGAAGCAAGAAGAAATGCTGACAAGTCCAGGAAGCAAGCAATGAAGGAATGCTCTCGCAAGAAGCATTAGATAGTTGACCTATCTATTTGATAAGAAGCAAATGAAGAAAGAGATCAAGCATGTGGAAGAACACCATGATCACTGAGAATCACTATCTGACAAGATACTCTGAAGATATCTCCCGAAAGAAGGCAAGACAACTCTGATAAAGGAAGAAAGGACCCTTGACACCTATGAATGCCTTGCAGATATAAAGGGTGCAGATCACTGATTCTACTCTGCAAAGATGTCGTGATGAAGAAGTCATCCAACAAATGAAAAAGCAATGTTGAAGCAATATCAAGACGAAGTCATAATGGGCTACTAGGTCAAAGCATGTAAACAAGAAAGTACAGCAAAGCATCCATGAGAAGATTATTCCGAAGCATGAACAAGATGACAAAGGAGTAGCCAAGATGACAAGAAAACTTCATGTATGACATGAAAGCCACTTTTCTTGAAGGAAGCAATGACATGACAAACCAGGGAGGAAAGTGATCGATGGATGGTGCCCTACCTAGAAGAAGTTCGAACAAAGACTTCATGACATCAAGAAAGGAAGGAGATCAAGCAGCTGAAGGACCCACGAAGAAGAAGCTGCTGATGAAGGAAAGAGTTCCTAGTTAAGGGAGAGCTCTCACAGGTCCCTAATCAAGAGGGAGTTTTGGATCACCCTTGATTACAAATGAGTGACAATTGTGTTTTCCATTTCATGGGTCATGCACTAGACCAGGACTAACAACCATAAGTCTAGATGAAGGCCATGAATGGAAATGTAGACACAAGATAGACACAACATTCTTGTCTTCACTTGGGAAGAAAGAATGGGAGGATTGGGTAATCATCTGGCATCCGATACTCTTTGAGGATGTGTAGGGCATCCAAGACAAAAGTAGGCAAGAGGACCGATATTCTTTGAGGGCTGGGAACCCAAGATAAGAATATTCCTAGAAGATCATACTTGAAGAACACCCGGGTGGGTATGTACCTTGAGAGACAATGATGAAGGTGTCTATAAATCATTGGTCTCGCTAGCATTGTAGCTCATGGTCTCGTAAAGAGATGGAGTTGTTAGTCAAGGCCTTGCACTATGACTATGATGATGTATATGATGCTATAATAGATGGATTGCTAATCCCGTTTCTCTTATGTGAATTCTTCAAGATTGATAATAGCCAAACACCTTGTAATGTTGTATGAATACCTCCCTAATTAAGAGGGAGTGTTGAAGGAAGTGGAACTAGGTTCGGTCTTCATAAATGTACTTTTGATATTTGTACTTATTCAAGAAAAGAAATATTATTTTTATAATATATGTCAATGAGTTTCTTTCTCATTGAAATAGGTCTAGCACATGTCAAAGTGCTATAGGTGAGTCAAATAATCAAAAGAAAATGTTGAAGGCCTTAAGGGCATGTTACACCATGTATAAATATATATTTAAGTCAAAGGGATAACCTCCAAGCAAAGTCAAGTATACTTCTATATTCTGGCATCATCAAAAGCTCCTTCAAGCATGCTACACCACCATGGAAACTATCTAAAGTCTGCTCAACAAATCAGCCTCCAAAACAACGCTCAAAGTCGGCCTTCCAGTCAGCCTAAATGGAGGGACAATCCTCTATTTATAGAGGTTGTCCACTCCAAATACAACGCACCAATTTAGCTCTAAAATCCGCAAGAGAAATAGGACAAGAAGAACGAAGAAAGCCGAGGTAAAGGGTCTACTAGGGCAGCGAAGTAAAGGAGGAAGAACAACGAAGATTGAGGGACTGTTTTCTAGGGTATACACAGTCACACATGCGAGGAAATGAAGGATAGTGTCCGGCTATATCAACAGTGAGATCACAGTTATATATTCTTCCTTGTTTGGGCTAATGACTTAGGCCTATTTGGCTCCATACTAAAGCGAAGAAGAGGGTCTCTCTAGCGAAGGAAAAAGGAGCTAAAAGCTTAAAGGAAACCTCCCCCACATGCGAGAAGGTAGGGTTGCAGTACCACTATATCAAGTCTGCACTATACATCAAGAAGAAGCTCGATTGGGTCAAGAGAAATAAAGTATACTCTTGGTGAAAGATCTCACTAAGGATAAAAGATTAGAGTCTCTTCTAGAACTAGTATAAGAGAGCCTACTACCAAGGAGTAGAAGAATGAAGTGCCAGAAGAACGAGGACGAAGTGCCAGAAAATAAAGTGCCGGAAGAAGTGTTGAAAGAAGTGTCGAGGTATATGGTGCAGAAAGGAGTGAAGACTTGACTTGTTCTTGGAGGATCTCTTTGTCAGGAGTCTAGGGCTTGGCATTGATCAATAGAAGCTTCAATAAGAGAAACTCACTAAAGGTTTTTCCTCTCAAGAGAAGAGAAGTTTTGGCCCTAGCAGAGAGCCAATATCTTGTGTTCTTGTTTTTATGTTTTGGTAGCAGTTTGATGAAGTACACACATATGCACTAATAATAAGAAGAAGAATACGCTAATAAGGAAAAGTAAAAATACTCCACAAATTGTTATCAAGTAATGAAGAATCACACTACACTACTTTGCCCAAGATTCTTCAACACTTGCAACCATATGACATGACTTCCATAATATCAAATGTGAAGATACATACCTCATCTTTCCTTTGGGTCATCCAGACTTCCTGCAACAACTTCCTTTGAATGAGGGCACTTCATCCCCTTGATCTGGTTCACTGTTATGTCATCATACCATCATCCCTTGAATTCCACAAGTTTGGAATTCAACACTTGATTTCCCTCATGATCGGTGAACCTTACAATGAAGATTCCATCAGAGAATCTAGAGGATCTTGCATATCCTGATTCCTATCCTGCGAATGTTAGATTATTGACTAATGTATGATGAGCTTTGTCCTAGATGACTTCTTCCTTTTTCCATAAGTATCACTTGTGCTTTTCAATGAGGTTTCCAAGAGCTATATCCTACATAGTTGACTGCCATAGATTTTTGTTCTAGATATTCTTCATGTTTCCTACGTCACGGGTTCTTCTAATGCTTCTACCATGATGCCATTTTCTAATATGATGCATCCTATCTTATTTACAATGTTTCCTATTTATAATTTACAACATAAGAGTACCTTTTAGTGAAGCAGATTATCTCAGTCATAATAAAGATCTCTCACTTCCTCCTTCTTAGGCTTCTTTGGCTCATGTGCTTCCACTTCTTCGGTAATATGGGCTTCTTTCTTATTCCTCTTGTTATTGTCCCTTTTAAGCTTAGGACAATCTCTTTTATAGTGCCCATATTCTTGACATCCATAACACTACACCTTAGCCATGCTCTTCTTTTTCTTTTAAGGACTTTCCAAACTTTCCTTTTCTTCTTGTCATAGTAGCGTATGCTTGATTTTGTTCATTTGATCATGTTAGGGTCCTATAATAATAGGATTCATAATTTTGAATTGGCTATGGTTAGTCTTGTAATATTGTACATACTTTTGCTTTCTGCAAAATGTTTTTCATATTAAAAATTAAAAAATGTGAAGAGGGTATGTCCTAAAAGAATAATCAAAGGACAAAAAGAAAGAAAAAAGATAAAAAAAGGTGAAAAATATGAACCCCAAAAAGAGATAAAAAATAGATCATGAAAGTGTGCAAATTCAAATGCCACTACCTTTTTACTTTACTTTGCAAAATAAGATTGTGTGCAGCTTGTCCAAAATGCCACAATCCATGGTGGTCAAATAGTTTAATCTTGACTCGTTCATGCTTTAAATTTCATGTTGATAGATAGATAATAAAGATCTAGCCAAACTGTTTAATCTTGGCAGATTAGTAGTTAGGTAGAGAATAATAATGAGCTCATCAGTTTAATCTGAGCCATTGGAAGTTATAAGGTTAGAATTAGATAGTTTGCTTATCAAAAGAAAAGGAAATAAAGGGTCAGCAAGCTCAAATGCACCCATTGAAATGAAGAGAAGATGTTAGGGTAAATAAAGGGTAGGTAGAAGAAGTTTTGCAAAGTGCACAAGGTTGCTAAGTCAAAAGCACATTTATTATGCTTAATCCTATGTTTCATGTGCAGGAGGAATTGTGAAAAAGAAAGGATATTCACCAAAGCTTGTTTACTAATTTCCCCTCATTTCACTAGACCCCCACATACTTATTTGCTAATTTCCCCTCATTATCCCTTCATTTCTTGTAAAAAACCCTTTCCCTCCATTTTCACCTTTTATCCCTTTGTTTCACACATTTCCCTACACCTTACCCTTCAAAAATCATTCTCGTTTCCCAAAACCCCTTTTCCATAGTATGAAACACATTTCCATCACAAATAATACGTTCCCCCCTTATTAATTTCCTTTTCCCCTAAAAAACCCACAAAAACCTTTGATCCTAAGATTTTTCCTAAAGTCCCGCTTTATGACTCCCCCATGTTAATATTCCCCGACACCCTTTTTAACCCACCAACCCCTGGTGCAGTTAAAAAACCCCTCCATATAACCTATGGTTCCACCTTTATTAACCATTGGCCTATATTAAAAATCCTGATATTATTTGCTAATTAATTTCAATTCTTTGTAATGAAACCTCAGGCCTCGCCAACCACTTTCTCGGCTTTGTCCGTGCAACTCAACTGTGCGATATCCCTTCGATCTCCCACCCCCAGATCAAATGGCGCACAACCATATCGTGCGGATTCATCGTCCAACTGTTAACAGCCTGAGAGCATGCGAGATTTGCGGTTTTGGCTGGGCACTGTTCTGCTACGTGGCAGCACCAGGTTATATCGTGTGCTCGCGAAAAATACCGCCTGCCATCCAAAAGCAGTGCGATATCGCACAAAACCACCTCCCCGCCTAAACCAAAAACTGCCCACTGTTCATTCAATAAATTCCGTGCCAAAATGTAACCATTATCAGTTAAAAGGCCGAAAATGCCCCATTTTACTCTTTTTGCTCATTTTCGCTGTAAAACTCTCCTAAGCCAATTGTGACACGTAGAACCTCTGAGCGACCAATTTAGCCACCTATTGCCACCTGAAGATGCTGCAGACACCAAATTGAAGCAACAAATACCCAGTTCAAGCCTCAGTACCCTTTGTAGCTACCAAAGAAACCCGTCTACGCACCAAATCGCCAATTTCCAGGTATTCTTGGAAAAACCAGAACGGTCCTGTGAATTTGAAAAATGCACTATTGAATGGTTAATTAATTAAATTAATTAAGAAACCTTCATAAACTGAAGAAAGACTTGTTGTCCATCCAAACCCTTTTTTACAGATTGAAATTACCATCCCACTGTCCAGAGCTTCTAAATCTTACTCCTAAAGCCACATAAAGAGTAATTCGATTCAACACACCAAATTATGGCTTCCCAAACCTCTCTGGATGTAAGACCCCTGCAAACCTCTCACCTGGATATTGACCACCTTGCATTAGCCGATAGAGACTTTCAAATCAAGGACACTGCTTCCCCTGCCTACCTATTAAAACTCCACTGCTGGAGTAAAGACAAGTTTTTGAACCAGAATGATGACATTCACTTATGGGAGTCCAATTTGCCCAAGTACTTGATCTTAGAAGTACACCCATTCCCAGAAATCATCCACTTCTGCCAAGCTTGCTACATTCCCAGTCAAAGAGCCATAGTCACCCTTGACCAGCAAGCTTTATTCACCATCATTGCAGAATCCATTAATCAAACGCTGCAAATCCAGCCAAGTCCAAATGAGACCCCATTTTCAATTGAAGGCTTACTTGACCTCTATACCAAGTTAGACCTTCCCAAGATGGCCCAGATTTTTCAAACCTTCATCATAGAGGAGTCTCATACTCCAACAGATAGTCCTCCATATGCTACCACCATTTTTTCTGAGAGAGGCAGACAAATTATAACCATGCTCTCTTGCATTCTAGGGTACACCACAGACGAACATGTGGATGAGGTTGTCCTTGCTTTCCTTTCTATCTTTTGCCCAGGCAAGCCTCCTGCTGCCATTTACAACTATGCTCAGTTTATAGCAGACAGAATCCATGAGCAGTTTATTAGACTACCAAATGAGAGAGTCTTCAAATACTCTTCAGTTTTGTTTCACATGTTCCTGTATTATCAGTTAGACGAATTTCCGGTAAACATTCAGAAGTTAGACACCAAAAGCAATCCAAGATCAGTCACCTATTGGACACCATTGATCCAAAAATACTCCACTATTTTTTCTTATAAAGACTTCATTGATTCATTTGTCCATCCAGTTATAAATATGCTACCCAGTGGCTATCAGCGCAGGATCAGTCAGGAGATTAAAAGAGTTTTACAGTTGGCAAAGAACAGTAGAGTGGGAGATTGGTATCTATACCAGGATTAAACAGAGATAAGGATATATGGATGTGTTAAAATTGGCAACTAGGGCCAAACTCCATGTGGGTCACCTCATTTGTGGCAGCTGATATTTTTCCTAGATTCCTCTTGTCGAGAGGTGTTGGATTGATCTAAAGATCATTCGATTCCGACAAGTATTTATGGAGATATGAATTTATTTGTATTTACTTGACAAATTGTCAAGGTCAGCCAGCAGTTAAATGTGTGGCACACATGCCCAGTGAATCATATAAATACAAGAGAGGTTGATTCATTTTCTCATCATCTCATCTCACTCATTCTTCTCTCTCTCTCCTTAGCTTTGGGTTATACAAGGAGTAGCTCACACATGGGAATAAGAAGGATGCATTAGGGCAAGGACACTGAAAGGAGGATGCAAAAGCTGTTGAAGGTCTCTTGGACCTGCGTTGATGAAGCGTTGACTCATCAAGGGTGCGGTTTTGGTGTGGCCGCCTGTCCTAGGCAGGCCGCAGATTTTGGCACAAAAATTGAGGCAATCCGTCCACAGGTTTGACCAGCGTTGACTACCCTAGTTTTGGGCAGCAGGTTGACTTCAGTCAACAATAGTTTGACTGTGTTTTTGGGGTTGTGCAAGCATTGTTTCTTTAGGCTGTTCGAGGGCTAGTTGACCGGAAATTGACCAAGCATATTGGAGGTCAATTTCAACTCGTTTGACCAAGTTTGACTTTGCTGATCTAGGGTTTGTTGCTGCTGATATAAAATTACAGAATTCTGATTTTGTACTATTTCTCTCTGCTGAACTGTAGAAGATAAAATAAAATTTGATCAAAGGGTTTCCTTGCATTGGGGTTTGTCCCTGGCTAGCCGACACATCTTATGTCTCTTGTCTTGGCTTGTTTTCTGTTGATCGTTTAATGTTCTATCTACACTTTACTTAATGTATATGTGATTGCTAATCTGTGGCTAATAAGAAGAAAAGAAGTAAACTGCTCTAAGCATAGAACATACCATAATTTAACATGATATTGGAGCTGAGGTGAAGACAAAGCCCAAGAAAAAGCAAGAGCAAGAGCAATCACCGAAGAGAAGGTTGGCAAGGCTATTCTAAAAAAAAAAAAAAACTTCATGGGGTCCTCAACACTCTTCCTCGCCGAAGACAAGCTCCGTGAGAAGTTTGACTATCATGGATGGAAGATGTCTCTCGATCTGACTTTAGAAGATGAGGAAGTGTTGGATCATGTGAGAGGCAATGTTGTTACACCTCCATCAAATGCATCCGCTGTTGCCAAAAGCAAGTGGTCCAAGGGAGAAGTCAAAGCAAAGAAGATCATCTGGGACTCTATCGACAAGCGCCTGGTGGCCTATGTTTCTGAGCTGACAACCTCCAAGGAAATCTACGATAGACTGGTGAGTTTATTTAAAGTTAATGATGCAAATCAAGTTTTGTTCTTTAGAAATAAGATAAAGGAAATTAAGAAGGGCAAAGATGAGAGTATGCAAGTATATTTCTTAAGGATCACCGAGACCAAGAATGATCTCCTATCTATTGGGGAAGTAGTTCCTGACAGGGAAATGACTATCACAACTCTTGGAGGATTGCCACCTAAATGGTATATATTTAGGACTACTCTTCTCAGCAATAATGTCATCCCACAATTTGAGGAATTGATGGCTAGATGTATTCAAGAAGAGACAAGGATGGAAGAGCAAGAAATGCCCACACTTGAAGGCCATCCCTCTGCCTTTTCTTCTCATGCTAAAAGAAGAAACAATTCTGGGGCTAAATCCAAAGGAAAGGCTGGATCGAAGGGTGGAAGAAAAGGACGATGTTACAATTGCAATAAAATGGGCCACTATGCGAGGGAGTGCCCTGATAAAAGGGACTCGCACCATGACGATGACCAAAATCACTCTCAAGGCAATCAAAGGAATGGCAGGTCCAATGGCAGAGGTAAAAGAAATGTCGAAAAGCAAGGAAGAGGACAAGCCTTCAAGAAGGCAAGAAAATCCAGGTATGAATTTAATGTTGTTAATAATAAACAAGATGAATATTGTCTACCAGCAACCCTCTCTACTACTGCTCCCTCGGACACACTGGGAAATTGCCTTATTGATAGTGGTGCCTCAAGGCACTTCACTGGTTTCAAAGAAGCTCTCTAATCTGATAGAGAAGGAGACCAACCTAGAAATTGTTCTTGGGGACAATGCAAAATATTTCGTGAAAGGCGTAGGGAATGTCACTCTTCAATTGAATCAGGGTAATACAATCCATTTGCAAGAAGTCCTATATGTACCTGATCTAAAAAAGAACTTGGTGTCCGTTTCGGCAATGGAAGACAAAGGCTACAAGGTAACCTTCATCGATGGCAAGGTACGTGTATGGAAAAAGAATTTTAAAGAATCTTTCACTCTTGGGTTTCGAGTCGATTCATTATATCAGGTCGGAGGAAGTCCGCTGGGTGTCATGTCTTGTGATACATCACTTTAGTCCGAACTATGGCATCAGAAGTTTGCTCACCTTCATTATAAAGCTCTACCTAATGCAAGACAAATGGTGATAGGGATGCCCGAGTTCCAAGTAGAGCAAGAAAGTGTATGCTCGAGATGTGCCGAAGGGAAGCTTAAAAGGGGACCATTCCCCTCAAGCCTAAGCAAGACCTCCGATATATTGCAGTTGGTTCACTCATACATATTTGGTATGATGCCTGTGAACTCCTTGGGATGATATTTATATTACCTCACTTTTATAGATGACTATTCTTGCAAGACTTGGATATACTTCTTGAAAAAGAAGGATGAAGTGTTCAGTTGGTTTCGTCACTTCAAAGCCTTGATCGAGAATCAAACCGAAAAGAAAATCAAGATCTTAAGGACTGATAATGGGATTGAGTATGAATCCAATGAGTTCCATGACTTTTGCAAAGAAGCTGGCATTAAGAGGGAGACTACAACACCATATACTCTTGAGCAGAATGGTGTGGCAGAAAGGAAGAATCGTACGATTGTGGAAGCTGTCTGTGCTATGCTTCACAATCAAAGAATTCCGAAGTTTCTATGGGCCGAAGCTGCGAATACTGCCGTATATGTGCAAAACCGATGCCCTCATCAAGCATTGGGTTCCAAGACTCCCGAACAGATGTTCACTGGTAAGAAACCTGACGTATCTCATTTTAGAATTTTTGGAAGTCCGATATATTTTCATGTGCCGAAGGAGAAGAGGAATAAATTGGGTGCATCTGGAAAGAAAGGAATCTTCGTGGGCTATAGCGAAAACTCTAAGGGCTATAGAATCTATGTGGCTGGTCAAAGGGAAATCGAGATTAGCCATGATGTCACCTTTGACAAAGATATGGCTCTTAGAAAAGTTGACAATCTTCCTACTCAAAGGGGATCTAAAGAAGCTGACACCAGGGAACCAAAGGAAAAGGAAGATGAGACGATGCCCGATGTGGAAGAACCTATGGATCCTATTGATCCCCCTCCACAAGAGCCTTCCTCTTTTAAGAAGAGGCCTTCATGGCTAAGGGGGACACTTGATGATGCTGAAGGGCACGTTGCACCCAGGGAACCTTCTAGGAAAGTAAGAAGCCGACCAGGTATCAGGGATACTTGACCATCATGAGCACGATCATCCAAAATGAGCCTTCGTCATTTGCAGAAGCTGTCAAGCATCAAGTATGGAAGGATGCTATCACTGAGGAATATGAGTCCATCATGAAAAGCGATGTCTGGGATGTGGTCCCCAGACCCCAAGACAAAGTAGTTGTCACTTCGAAATGGCTTTACAAGATAAAGCATGCAGTTGATGGAAGTGCGGAAAAGTATAAGGCTCGTTTTGTCGCTCGTGGCTTCTCTTAGAAGGAAGGTATAGACTATGACGAGATATTTGCACCTGTTTCCCGATATACCACCATCCGCTCGATCATAGCCCTTGCTGCTTCGCAAGGATGGAACCTACATCAGATGGATGTCAAGACCGCGTTCTTGCATGGTTCGATCAAAGAGGAGGTCTATGTGGAGCAACCTGAAGGATTTGAGATTCATGATCAAGAATCTCATGTGTGCAGATTGAAGAAAGCCCTCTATGGGCTAAAGCAAGCACCCCGAGCATGGTATGAGAGGATCGATAGCTACCTGATGAAGTCAACCCTAACGTTTACTTTAAGGTTGAAGATGACAAACCTCTCATACTGGTGTTGTACGTTGACGACCTCTTTCTAACCGGTGCAAACCTTCTCATTCTCAAATTTAAGAGGGAGTTGGCTTTCGAGTTTGAGATGAAAGACCTAGGACCATAGTTGCAGGAATCGCCCCCCCCCCCCGGATCCTAAGCCCGAAGTGCGATTCGAAGCGAAGCGTCCAGGAATCGATGGGCGAAGCGCGCTTCCAAAAACCAGGTGGCGCGATTCCATAATTTTTAGGCGATTCCTGCCATATGAGGAGGCGTTGCCCCGGAAGCGCGATTCCGGAGGCGCTTCGGGCATGGGGTGGCGCCACGCAACCTGCCCGGAAGCGCACGCCACCCAGGCGCCACCCGCACGCCACCCAGGCGCAACCCGCGGGGCAGCGATTTAACTTAATTTTTTTTTAATTTTTTTTAAAAAATAACCTAACTAAACATGAGGGGGTGGGTTAGGGGTGGGTTAGGGTGAGTTTAGAAAAGAATAAAGCCCCCATTCTCTTCTCATTTTCTCACTTTGAGTTTATGAGAGTTGGAGAAGAGAAGAGAGGAGAGGAGAAGAGAAGAGAGGAAAGGAGAGGAGAAGAGAGGAGAGCTTGGAGGAGTGAAGGAGGAGGAGCGAGGAGGAGGAGGAACTTGGAGCAAGACCTTGGAGGATTTCATCTACAAGAGCTAAAGAGGTAAGTTCAAACCCCAAACTCCCTTATTTGTTTGACATTTTTTTTGTATTTTTCTCCTTCCTCTCCTACTCTTTCCATTGTTTCTACTTGCTCCTTTACTTGTAGGTTGTCCACCACCTATATCCATATTCCAAGATGGTGTTCTTTTGGCTTCAATGTATCATTCCACTCTTGGTTTTAATGATGGCAAGGGAAAGGAATAGAAGGGAAGAGGAAGGGGATGAACTTGGTCCTAATAGTAGTGACCCAATGTATGATGAGGAGGAAGGGTTTGAAAAGGAAGGGGATGAACTTGAAGGGGACACTGAAGCACAAGATGGGAAAGGTACATCAAATCCCTTGTGGAACTATGTGACCAAACTTGATGGGGAAAAGGGTGGTGGATCTTACAAATTTGTGTGCCCTCATGGTTGTCATGGAAGAAAACCATATACGGGTTCATATACCCGTCTGAGGAGGCATCTTTGTGGGGTGCTGGACAGTGATGAAAGAAAGGGTTCTGTGGGGTACAAATTTGCCCAAACATTTCAACTGAAGAAAGAAGAAAATACATCCAAATAGAGATGGCTGCACAACAAAAAAACAAGAAACAAAAAACTCATTCTGAATCAAGTGCAACCTCTAAATTTGGTAGTTGCAGCTCATCTCCTCATGGTACTTCTGCAACCTCTGGAGGTAGAAAAACAATAGGGGATTTCCTTAATGTTGCTGGGAGGGATGATGTGGATGGAAAGATAGTCCGTTTTCTTTGTGCTTGCGGTGTACCATTCAATGTGCTTCGCTCTCCCTATTGGCATGAAAAGGTAAAGGCCATCAATGAAGCCCCAAAAGGATACAAGGCCCCCAACTATGAGA